>JADLZL010008272.1:0-57500 GCA_015844335.1 Chrysopogon serrulatus | reverse complement strand
AGTTTTCTTTCCAAGCCTGGTAACACCACACTTAAGTAAGTCGATTCAGATTAGCCAACAAGCGAATCCATTAACTCAGTCAACTCTTTCTGGTAAAAGTGCTCATCATTACTACTATATATAATATAGTAAATTACAGACAACACTCAATGCTAATGAGTGGATCAAGTCATTTACTAGTCAATGAACTGACTAAACCCTGTCTGTTCTGGGAATTGACCCACTTAACTATACTCTTAGGGCAAGCCGCCCTGTGGTAATTAACTCCGTAAAATCTGTATCAGTCTTGAGGCAATTTGGAAATGCTAGACAAAGATATTAATCAGAGTCAGTCAATTCCCTAGCTACAGTTAATATGAAAAATCCCGGGTAGGTAATTCAAACACGCCCCACCCAATAGGTGAATCTTTCAAAGTGTGGGAAATCTCCCCTTTCTTCAATCCTAGAATCGATGCCTAAGAAAAAGGGTATATCTATGAAAATGCTCAACCCATTCATGCGATTCAATCCTCTGCTCTGATTCTATTAAAAAGGAAACACTCCACTAAGTCGTACACACTCCCCAATACAATAAGTCTGGTAATTAATTCGTTCAAATCAATGCTCGGTGCAGCAGGTAATGTAACTTAATCAATCGCAAGCGGCAAAAGAACTCAAACTCAATCCACAATCCGTCTCGCTCGTCTGGGAAAGAAGAGCAGGCTGTTAGGCAAGCCGGCTTTAATACAACCTCTAGGGAAGCCAGGAAAGTTGGTATATACTTTGTACCAAACTTTTGAAACAGTTTGAATTCTCCAATAAGGAAGAAATGAAAAAGCTAGGCCGAAGGATGAGATGGCATTTCAAGAGAATAGTCGATCAGTATGGCAGGAAGAGGTCTCTTTGTCAAATCCTCTATCATCTAAAGCTGGGTCAGAAACTTCCTTTAGGAGCAGAAGAATTTGCAGGCCGTAGGACAAAGCTTCCATTCTCGAAGAAACTAGCCAAGTTTGAAAACACTTAAGAGGGCTGGGTATTGAAAGAGTCTGGCAGGAAGAAGTATAGTACCAAGCGGCAGTAAGCCTCGATTCGAATTAGCAGAGAGGTCAGTTTTAGGAGGTCGGTGTCCAGTGGAGTTCAGCGAGAAACTCAAAGTAATACATACCTATTTGTTGCGATGTGATTGCTTCGCACCTTTCAATATTTCTTTTACTTCTAGTGCTATCTTCCATCCGTTCCAGTTCATGGATCTTCTTCTTGTTGTAGAACGAGAATTGGATTGATTCCTATAGTTCTCTATTTGCAAATTCATTACTTAATAACGATCTTATAGGCTTTGTCTCAGGCAGATCTGGAGCGACTGGATTGAACAGAAAGTACATACAATTTCCCCAGGCTCCAGCTAATCCGGGAAGTTCCATCTTCAGGACTAATCTTACCCATGTTCCATATAGGGAGGGATCGCCCATACATAGTGCGAATGCCCATTGGCAATGTCGCAAGAGTTCGGGACGGCCGTAACATTAAATCTTACAAAAACAAAACAAAAAGAAGAAAAGGCTATTCCTTAGACACGTAGGTGGGATTAAGGCGCCATGCGGAACTCCAACAACATAGACCAGATGACTTATTGAAAATAGGTTGAGGAGCCTGATCCTGGAGCTGAGCAAGCATGGGCGCGATCCACATCGAGTGGAACTACTATAACTATAGCTAGTGGAAGTACCATCCATTCCTTGGTGGGCGGGACGTTCTTTTCAATCCTATGAAGCTCATCAAGTATTTCTGTCAACAATTCTTTAGTATGATGGTGTTGGTCTTAATTTGAGTCAACACTATTAAAATGAATAGAAAAAAGGGAACCAAAGACTGAGCAACTACTTCTAGAATGATGTTATAGAAAATACAAGACACAGTGATCCTCATCCGGCATAATAGCAAAGACATGAATTCCACCCAGACGAAATGGACTGACTCTCTATGGCAACTATGGATCTCAACATCAAAAAAAGAAAGTGCTTATCCATCCTTGGAAGAACTAGCTCCCTCCCCCGTCTTTGTCGGAACTTGAATCGAGGTAGGCAAATGAATCCTTACTCGGAACGAGCCCAAGATAAAGGGTCTAGTCCAATTTTAGTCTTGGTTGTACATCGGTACTACGCACGGTAGGCATTTCTTCCAGTTATCGGGACTTGCACTTGCTTTTTCCGGCCTTAGTGGTATTTCAATGATTTTATTGCCCTAGCCCCGTCCTTCCATCATAGCTTAGTTAGCTAGCTAGCTACTTCATTTTGTGCTAAAGCCCCTCGATACATAAGTGCTCTCATTCCTAGAACCCACCCGGGGCGAGTTGGTAACCGTAAACCATTGATCTACCTTTCCAGTGCTTGTCTTGTATTGAGGTATACCGAAGATATGAGTCAAAGTAGGTAAGAGAAGGAGGCTTTCACTATTATTATATTAAGAGTAGGGCTTTAATGAAAAGAGTAGGCCCTTCATATCTTTCTATGACCTCCAAGACGGAGCGAGATTTGGATAGGCGAGCAAGAGCTCTTAAAGTCTACCCTACCCGGCTAGCTTCTTCATTCTTCGATCGTAGGCGGGCTTCTTCCCTTATATACGATGACATAGATAGAGCCTCCTTCTTTGATCCATTCATTGATAAAGTAGTCTTCGGGTTTACCTTTTGAATCGACAAGAGAGTAGGTTTGATCTTGCTTTCTCAATCTTTCTTTGATCCTAGCCGTGTAGTAGATCCAGCTTTATTCGGCTAAAAGAAGTGTGTGGCCGTCGTATCTACTCGCCCCCTTCTTCATTCATCCATTTAGGTCAGAATGGATCCGGGAACCGGCTCGGGAACAAACCTGAAAAAAACACATTAAGAGAGTCCAATCTCTGAAATATAGCATTTTATCTCCTAACCTAAGTAGTAAACCTAAGTAGTAGTAGAAGGCTTAGTATCCGACTTGATCCAATAGAGTCGAACACACACGAGATCCGCATTCCACACCTTGCCGTGGACTGGGGAGAGAGCAGCTCTGCTTGCCGGGCGTTCGTGTGATTATGGAGGAACCGTAGTACTCGCCCCAAAATGCAAGCCGGGATAGATACTTAAAGAAAGGGGGAGCGGTGGGCCTTCAAAAAGGAGCGAGGGAGTGATGGGCAACCTTAGTCTATATGTTGCTCGTGAGCCGCCAAGTACCCGCCTCACAACAAGATCGGGCGTTAAAGGATCGGTCCTTCACTTACGGATCGTTCGCGAAGTCGAACTCACTCTCTTGCCACGCCTTTGACCCACGAACTCGAGTCCTGACTCATTCATCGCTTACTTTTTTTGAGGATCGCTCGTTCTTCACTCTCTTGCTATTACCCGCAGGGAGCGCAAAGAACCGACGGTGCATATTATCATATAGAAAGAAGCGAAGCGTAGCGATTCATACTACCGAAAAAAAGTGTGCTAGGCAATAGAGTCGCCTTACGGGGTGGGGCGCAAGTAAGCGTAGCGAAATCACATAGAGTTGCCCCCTACCCCAGCGCGCAGATAGATAGGGCAAAAGCGAGGATGGATGGATGTCGAGCGGTTGAAAGAGTCGGTCTTGAAAACCGAAGTATTGATAGGAATACCGGGGTTCAAATCCCTCTCCATCCGCGAGGGCATAAGTTCTCTCTTGCCTTATCTATAGATAAGAATGAATCTCCTCGACTCGACGGATATGATGGATGGAATGGGTAGAAGGTTTAGGTTATTGTGTGTTGATTTAGTTAGGACTTTTTGTCTCCCTTTCGTTATCTTCCGCCCTGGGAATGACCTGTGGGAGGGAGCTAAGTCGAAGATCTCGGTGTCGCCGTGAGTGGTTGATAAACAAAGATTGTTGTTTGATTTAGGGAGTCCTAACCCCGTGAAGCTTAATGCACAAAGAAAACGATAGAGACTTCCGGGTATAGGGTGACGACCTTAATGAATCAAGTATTCAGTGGCGAGTTATTAGCTACATAAGCGTTATCAGAAGCGAGATTACCGGTCTGTCTCCTTAATAAAGAGTCGAGGAATAGGAGGAGAATCCACTGGCACTCTTAGCAAGAAGGAGCTCCCCTCCAAGTCATGCACCTAGGAACGAATGTTCTTGTGGAGCCTGTCGAAAATCCTCTTTATGTGATACCGACGCGTATTTGCTACTTTGTTGCGTGATCCGCGCGGTCGACAATAACGAAGTGCTGACTGGTACGTTCTAGGTGGAGTTTCTCTTGAGTGTTGTTTTGCTTTTTCTATAAACATTGCTATCGCTTTGTTTTTGAATTAGTGTTCCCGGGTTTCATTATTAGATCTTATCTTATTGGATTTGTTGTGAGCGCTGGTCCTATGGGTCCAATAGAAGTAAGTAGATGGAGAGATCAGCCACAAACGATTTGATTTCTAGTTTTGTCGTATCACATGTTGATGACTTTGTGAAGTATTGATCAGTGAACCATTGCGGGCGGGTAGCGAGAAAGCATTATCTATGTAAAATCTTTGTCTCAAACCATCCCAGCAAGAGGATGCGCGTTAGCGCAACTTCGCGCTAGTTGCTCAATCCGTTGCTTGTTTGGTAAGATTACCTTGATAAGTCTCAGGGACTGAGTGAACTGAATGTATAGCGTCAAGATAAGAAGCACGGTAGTCGAAGATGTACCTTGTGGGGTGGGGTACGAGTAGACCAGACAAATGATGAAAAGCATAGATACGAGCATGGCCTCCCTGTCTCAAAAAGCAGGCCACCAAGGGTGTTCGCATGAAGCATTTCTCACTCTTAAATAAGTAGTTATCACAAATTTAGAAACATGCTCTCTCTTATCGAATTTCATTCTGATTTTCCTGTATTCGGAGTTGCTTGGGAAAAGGTCTAGTCAGGGTCGGTTCTGTTCGGGGTTGCGGCTTGATCGGGTTGTCTGTACACCCAAATTAAGAGTTTTGTATAGTTTGTGTCAACCTGAGTTTGGTTAAGTGCCCGCCCGCCTAGATAGATACATAAGTGTCTGTTTGGAAGAAGAAATGAGGAGCTACTAGCCGATCACGAAATAGGCTCAGTCGTGGTCCCTACTGCTTATGGGACTGTGACCGAATCTGCTCGGAAAAACTGGTAGATGAAATGGGAATTTATATGGAAGCGCACGAGGGGATGCTAAGACGGGGCGAAGGAAGGGATTACAGACCGGGCTTTCGAGTAGCGGGATTTGAGACCTGAAGTCAGATATTGCACTAGAAATGGAATAGAGGAGGAAGAGGTGACTGCTAGGTAGGCAGTAGTAGCGCATGCTGGAAAGCTAGTCAAGGTTGTTCGACAAAGCACATTAGCAAAGGTAGTTATTTCAGTAACTTTATCTGGTTTCAATCCTTCCGTTACGAGATATCCTTTCGTACAACGGTAAGGTTTTCCTCGGCAACCCCTAGGCCAATATGACTACGAGACGAGCAAACGCTATTGATATACCTATCCGAAAAGTATCGCGATATCCAGTCCTAGAACTGCCCTATCCCTAAGCTGCTCCCAGACTACTAGGAATGGCGAATGGTTCGATTGAGGCTAACGCTGGAGCGACTACTCCCCTGAGCACCTGACCCCTTCCTTATCGGTATCCCTAATCGAATCCTACAGGGCAAAGGTATCTTTTGTTTCAATTCGAACAACGGCCTTCCTCGGAACGAGCGAAACCTACGCATTAGCGAACGTACGAACCTACGCATAATAACCTTATCCAATCCCTACTCCTTGCTTTTTGTTTGAATGAAAAATCAATTCAGAGGAGAAGGAGAGAAACCGATACCCCTACAGCGTAAAGAAAGGAATGAAACAAAATGAAATGGGAAGACAAGGTGAGGGTGCCAACTTAAAGTAGTGGAATTGCCAAGCCTATCCTACTTGTGTGTGATCAACTGAAAGCCTTTCCTATTTTTCTAATTTCCTTATTTACTTTATTTAAATTTCATAGAAGAGCTGGTACAAGCCTACTTCTTTCTTTCCTTCGGCTTTAGTAAATCAATAAAAATAGGAGGATTCGGATTCCTTCTGCTTGCTTTTTTTGCTTGGCTTGGAAAGAGTGATACACTACTACTTTGGGTTCTACACTACGGCATGTTACGCGACCTCATTAGTTCATGAAATATTGTATTATGGTACGCCAATACTTGCTTAAAATACCTACTTCGGTTCCCTGCTAACGGCTACGACTACGGCTATGGTTCTTAATCGAATCCAATAACGGAACGGCGGCCCATCGATATCCTTTCCCTCAATACCGGTATCATACCAAGGAAGCAGGCATTGGCAAAGAGTTCATCTTTATCCTGCCCTCGGCATCCTATGCACGTACGAATTATCTAGTTGTATCCTAGCGATAAGTAGCACTAGCGTTAGTAGAACAAGCAACGGCGCCTCTGTTTCCTATTCCTAGCGAACTAAATCAATTAAATAGACCAGGGCTAGGAAAATCAATCAATTATCTAGTTGTAGACGTCAACAATTAGGATCGGAACAGCAGCGTGATCAAGGCAGGTTGCTTCCTATCCTATCCTAGGTTTCCTATTGGAGGTACGGCTCTACGGAAGTAAACGAACTAGCCTTGCTTTTGAGAATTATCTAGCCAAGGTTCTAGTGAGAAGCATTCCTGGAATTCAAAGAAAAGATAAGGGCTCGGCTTCGGTTCCTTCCTAACTTCCTAGTCGTTTTGTTAACCAGCGGAATCGCTTATCCCAACTGTTCCTATACGGCCCCTTCCATCGCTAGAGATAAATAAATCTAATGAAATGTACCAAGGGGCACGGCTCCTAACAACAACGGCACGGTTGCCTACTTGGCCTATAACGGCTAACGGCACCCAGGTTTCCTATTGGAGGTTCGGTTCATCCAAAGCAAAGGGGGTTATCAACCTAATCCTCTACCCAGTTCCCAAGGCTCCTTCCAAGAACGCCTACCTAGCGCGCGCTCCTTCCTATTATGCCTAGGTACGGCCCTTTCCCTAGCGCTAGTTTCACCCTTTTAGTCGATATGACGAGCTTTAGACCTATCGCTATCCCTTATCCCGAGGGAGCTGCCCCGAAGCCATGGCCTATAGGTGCTTGGTGCCCAAGGTGCCAATTAATAGCTCGGTTTCGGCAAAGAAGAAGATAATATAAAGTCTAAGGGCACTTATAAAAGGAAGGATAAAAAACCAACCTATATGAATTCTGCTGGATACTGGTAGCAATACCAGTTTTCTTGAGTCGTTGATTGCCTTCAGATACCTTGTTTAAAAAAAACATACCCATGGTAATTACAGTAGAGCAAATGGACAGAAGATGTACAGTGAGGCGCGTAGCGGTACAGACAGGGTCAAATGCGAAATTGGGGATCCTAGACCTTTTTAACCTCGTGCGAGAGAAATCCGACAAAGACACAAAAGAGGTACAGTAAGTGGAATAGGAAGATTCAATCACTATAGAGTTTTTCGCCTACCTATGAAAAGTGAGATGAGAGCTTTGTGCTAATAATTGATTATAAAGGTGTACCTATCGACCCCAGGTAATTAATGCCCTATCCTTCTACTTGAAAAACGTTACGTTAGACTTGACCAACTGTTAATACCAATCCGGCAGCAATAACTACTACTAATGCATATTCATATCCCACTAGTAGACTTAGCAGTGAATTAAAGATTTAGAGTAACAAATAGGAATTCTAGTCGTGATTCTAGTTTTCAAGAGTATTAGCAAGCATTAGTCGTATCCGAAGCAGCTACAATTCTTGCAAGCCAACTACAAGATTGAAAGTAGGAATTTCGATTTGTAGCCGTGATATTTCTTTGTTGTTTATATTGTATTAGCTGCTCCCATATAAGTAAGTAAGCCAGCTATCGGAATACAAGAAGTTATGCCGTAAGCTTACTTATCGTTTACATAGTTTTATCAAGATAGAATAGAAGAACTCAAGTCCAGTAAGAAGAATAAAAGCTGTGATTAAGCTTCTCGGCTCTCTGTCTTTTAGTAAGCAGACGAGTAAGCAAATAAGGTTTCAAGACAAGCATTAGTAGTAGGGAACTCTTGTATTAAGCAGTAGTTTCCCTTGTTTTTGCCACTAAGTTATCAGAACTGAAAGTAGTATTTAAGCTTGACTTGGCGTCTCGATAGTATTAATAGCTGTGGCAAGCTTTCAAGTACGAAGTGAAGAATGTAGGTCAGCTATCAGGTTTCCGTTCTACTTAGAAGTTTGTATGCCCTTTAGAGGAATCCAAGGAGAATACAAGAATTCAAGCCGGATACCAGATTGAAAGTGGAGTTGCCGCTGAATACGTATCATTCTATTTATCAGGTATAAGCTTTCAAGTCGGACATAAGAATGCAAGTCAGATAGTTGAATTGCATTCTTACTCTCACTTTCAAATAAGAAATAAGCCAAGCACAGTTATAAGAAAAGCACAACACAAAAAGTATTTCCTTACACAGCCGAGGTCGATAGGAAACTAAGCTATCGATAGTCCTCTAAGCTATAAGTAAATCTGTGTGCCATCCGTCTAGCTGTGCCCTATCTCTTGCAATCGCTCTTCTGTCAACTGGAAAGTCTCGTAATCGCGAGCTGTCAGCTGTCTGTCTATAGGTATCTCCTGTTGCAATTAGTATTGGTATACCTGCCTGGTAAATAGGTCAAAAAGCAGCTATTGCTTTCTTCCTCTTATGAGCATAAGCATATTAAACCCTCGGAAAAGACAAAGAAAAGGCACTCGGATGCTATTATATTAGTAAGGAACTCTCTTTACTGAAGAACTAGCTCTCCCAATACCCTCGCTAGGGAAATGGAGAGCCTCCTCCTTTTCCTAGAAGTACTATAAGGATTCTCCTACATATCCAGACTCAAGGAAAGACTTTTTCCGGGACGAGGAAGGAGATGCAAAGACAATAGAAAGCGCCTTACTGGCAAAGATAAGCCTTTTGACAACTGGCGTTACATCTCAAACTGGTTTGTGTAATACACTTCCCGGCGCGGGCTTGAAGGCCTATTTTGCTAACACTGGTGATAAGTTCCTTGGTCTGCAAGAAAGACGTAGTGTCCCACCCAACCTACCTAAAAGAGAGTCATTTTGCTTACGGAGAATCCAAGTCTGGTCCTTTTTTCAAAAGAAAGGCTAATGCAGTTACCGAAAAACAAAGCCGCACCCCGGTCATGCATGTAGGGTTTGAAGATATACACCGAATCCGACCGAATCGCACTCAGACAGAAATTGGCTGTCATGTGAAAAAATGTTTTCTACTTACTTGCCTGTGTTAAGCATGTGGATATAACCTGGCGGGCATAGAGTCAGAATTCGCTTCTCTTCTCTCGGACTTCGTAGTCTAGTCTCGAAACTAATATGAAAGAGAGTGGAATCAGTCCATTACTTAGATCAGTGGTGATCTCATCTCGTCTTGCTTCGAGAGAGGAAACTGACGGACCAAAGACAGATAGACAGCGTGAACTCAGCAATCAGACCGGCAGGAATAAGTACCTATCCCTTACGGGAATCGAACCCGTGTCTTCGACATGAAAAGACGATGTCCTAACCACTGGACGAAAGGGACCAAAAAGCAATTCTTCATATACCTAAGAAAAGAGAATAGAAGTGGTTCCTTTTCTTTCTATACGAAATTCGACGATTTCGTTTGTGTTCATGTTGGCGATTTCAGATGTGAATGAGGCCGGTCGTCTCCCCTTCCTACGGGTTCCCAGTGACACATCAACCACGCCCCTTCCTTTTCTCCGATCAATGGTGGTGCTGAATCTATTTCACTTTTCCAGCGGGAATTCAAGTTCCTCTGTTAACGCGCCCCACTTATATAAGTGCTTGCTGATGAAAGTTGGCATGAAAGTGCTAACTAACCTTACCTTATTTCTAGGAGCAAGTGGAATATCTGACCTGATTATAAGCTCTATTAATTTCTATGCTTTGCGATAAGCTTTCATATTACTACAAAGAAGGTTTTCCATGAGATTCATAGTTGATCGATTTACGGGTCAATAAACATATTAAATAAAGCGAAGTAGATAAGTATGAGGGAAGAAGTATTTGATTAAATACCTATCCAGATGCCTTTCTTTTGATACCTAATACACCGGTGCTTCTACCTATACAGGCAAACAAACCCATCCCTTGCTTGACGAGCAGCTCTTTCTATTCGCTTGACAAAGCCGCTGCTGCTCTTTCTTAATGCCTCACTGCCTGACCTTAGAGAAGACGAATTAGACTGCCTGATAGACTAATACTTCCTTTTCTTACCCGGCCAAAAAGCTATATATTTTAAATAAGAGCACATCGACTAGGGCCCAACTATTGCTTTTTTTACTAATAGTTAGCAGGTGTCCTCGTAACTAATCTTATTCCGTTTAACTATTAGTAGATGACCTTCCCTTCTATCAATGTGATTACTACCATCGGCAAATCATAGGAGCTAATCCTCACCCGGGGGCGGGGCCCGTGGAATAGGCGTACATGGAATTCTGGGCCTGCCCCTACTGGTAATTCACCGTCCCGCTCTTATGGGCAGACAGAAAGAGATCGGATTCGAAAACAGCCTCCTCAAGTGGAGTGCCCTCGGCGGCTAGGACACACGTTGGGTACTATTTGTGGAAAGTGATGCTTGGGATGAGCAAGTGCATTTGTTGGCTTTCGAGCTGTAGCGGCTGCGGGGCGGGAGAGTTGGTTATTCAATTGATCCTCTGATGTCTTCTGCATCATCCAGCAAGGCTCGGAAGTCTGAGCTATTAAGGTGCGGTTGACGGATAAGAGGCCTTCGATATGTTAAGGGAGAGAGGGGAGAGCCAGAGTTGGGTGGGAATCGTTGATAGAAATTTCCATTTTCCCTGAAGTACGATAGCGTCTGAACTAAAGCAAGGGAATATGGAAAGTGAATATGGTAAAGGATACCAAGAGTAGGTTCCCTGAATGATTTTTAGGCGTCTTTTCTTTGAACAAAAAAATCTATAAAGAAAATTGGATGGATCTTCCACCTATGCTATGAGTGAATCTTATCATCACTGGCGAGTGGTATCGTATCACCGTCTTCGTCCTGAAAACAGCAGCAGAGCTAAGCCTGTGTAGGCTTTGACACTACTTATATTCGACAAGTATTACACTCGCTTCAATCTCTCCACTCGCTGGATTGGATTTCCGGTTTTCTATCGCCCCTTAGATGGTTTTACAAAAATAAGCTAGTTCACAACCGATTGTCCTGGCTTCACTTACCATTTCTGGTGCGGTCTGCTCTCCGTCCTAACATATAGAGGCAAAGACATACCTTGTTCAAGGGCAGCCTATCCTAACTATGATGCGGTCAATCGATAGAGCAAACCTAGTGATTCCAGGGTCGGATGTGAAGTTCTTTCGCGCTTTACCCCAACAAGCAACGGCGAGCTACCGCGAAAGCCGTTGCTTGTTTGGAAGCGCTCTTGCGACAATAGGCTATTGCTCGCTTGCTTTGCGATGAGCTCGAGCACATCTTCCTTGGCGCATCACATGGGGGTAGGGGGCAAGAGGTGTACGTACCAGATTTCACTTCCTTTCTTTGTAAGCACATCTAGTGTCTAGAATAGGAAAAACCCTCTTTCTTGGAACTACTTATTTGCTTTCAAAAGACGTGATGAATCGAGAGATCTTGTCTTTCCTACTCGTAGACATTGAGGCCGGGAATCTTGCCTTCCCGGTCGCCCTACAAGAAAATGGGCACAGTCCCACCCACATATATTATTTTATGCCAAAGTATTATATCAAACCAAAGAAAGTAAGTCAATCCATTCTTCAGCTCAATGAAAAGGCATATCTAGCAAATGAACAAACTCACTCTAGGTAAGACTCTCTGTCTGGGCATGAAAGGAATTCACTGTGTAAAGAGAAAGGAACACGCTACTCACTCGAAAATGAAAGACGAAGGCAATGAGGAAAATCTACTTCTTTCTATAACGTCTATCCGTTTGGGTATTTACTTAACAAGGAGAATCACATCCTCGCCGCTCGCTCGAAGTCAATTAATATGTATGTACTACTAGATAGTTGGAAATGCCAGGTAATGCACTCATTGGTACATCTTTATTTTAGAAACAAAATGAATGAGTAGGAAAATCATTTAAGTCAGAGTTGGGCGAGCGAGAACTTACAATTCGTGTTCAATATGCTACCTGCCCTATTTACAATAGAGGGCCGGCCCCCAAAAGGAAGGAAGGCGGCCTCTTTTATCAATGTGGGAGTACACACTGTCAGAAATGAGAGTCAATGGGAAAAATTCCATTCGTTACAAAGATAACCAACTAAACAGTGAATATGCACTACTGACTATGCTATATAGGTAGGCCCATTAGGTAGGTAGGCCAATCCAGATATCGGAAAGGAATTAGATCACTTTTCTCGGGAATAAACCGTAAGGAAATAAACAACTCTTTCTCTTCAACCCGGGTCAGTTACGAGGACAGCTTGACCACATCTCTGACGATAAAGGAATAGCATCTGTGTAGATAAAGGAATAGCATCTGAGTACAATAGTGTAGAGAGAAAGAAATAGAATCTCGTGTCGACTTGGAAGTCAATAGTAAATCACAGGCAGTATGCCCTATTTTAAAACATGCAATGAGGGTACGAGCAACACTCCCCAAACTTGGCATGACTCATCGCCATCTTGTATTCATGATCTTACCTCGCCTTGGTCACAAATGCATAGCATAGGATCGAGTGGATCGGCACCCAATAGGCCAGATTTTCCTATCTTTGATGGGGGCAATCCAAAGTGGTGGAAGAAGGTTCATTTATAGCCTACTTAGTGGAATGGAAAGCTAGGTATATTTATTCGATCAATTTCGATGATGATGGAGAAGATTCTTATTTTGGTACTGATTTTGATGGATGTTCCGCTACCCCAACCTCGGAAACAACATCTCCCACGACACACGACCGCAACGAGTTCACTCTTCGGAAAGCCCCTACTACCGGAATAAGATCCATTCGAGAAACTTCACTGTTTGACAGTTTGTGTTCGAATTGAACACTCCCCTTTAGATGGAGCCCCTTAGAAACTTCCTCCTTACGGACTACACCTTCGCTCAAAGCTTCTTTAAGGGCTCGCGCCTCGCACGTACTCACCTTTCTTTATCAGCTACCTTGCCTTTGCTCCACCTCCATTTACTACGGACTAGGTTCCGTTCCAACGCATAAAATTCAAAGCAAGCAGATGAACGCTGTTTAGTTGAAAAAAGCATCCCCCATCATCCTCATTCGATCCTGCCGAAGAAAGAGTAGAATAAGCTAGGAAAGGGCGCCTAAGCTAGAGCTAGAAGGGCTAAGATACAAAGACAAAGTAGGTTTAAAGCTAAGAGTTCACTTTTCTCAAGCAGATAAGCCAGATAATAAAGCGGATAACCCTGTGCTATTCCATGCATACTTGAGCTACAGCCTTTTGAAACCCTTTTCACTTACTTTGACAAGCAAAGGCTACTTCGGACAATATAGACAAGATCAGACACCTTTTAGCTATGTTTCTTTAGAGCCTCCAGCCTTTAACTACTAAGGACCCCAAAGACCAAAGACCGGGCGACTTGAGAGAGGAGTCGAGGGGCGGAGATGGATGGGAGCATGTCGCTTCGACAAAGTGGCTAGAGGTGCCGGGCGCCGAGCTGTGCTGGTGGCCGCGGGAGCAAGCGGGTTCCCCCCGGGCACCGGAGGCTCACCGGGCGGCCGGGGCGGCCAGTCTCTGAACGACGGCAAGTGGTGGCTAACTGGCGGGCGGGTGGCGCTACTGTCCGGCGAGGTCGGGCGGCCCCGGTTGTTGGAGAGGCCCGCGGCTCCAAGTGATGGCGGGTCGCGTGCAGGCACTGCTCGGCGAGGAGAAGAGCGCGTGCATGGTGTCGATGGCCGTCCGGGCGAGGCGAAGACGACGCCGTCATGCCTGGGCGTGGGTCAAGAGCATGTCAACGCCGGTGGGGCAACGCGTCCGCGGCGGCCAGAAGAGGAAGGGGTGTTCGGGCTTGATGTCGTCGTGGTACAGTCGGGGAGGAAGAGGGAGTAGTAGGAAAGGATAAGAACAACGAAAGGGAATGAGTGGAGGGGAAGTGCTATACGTGTCCGATCCTCGTTGGGGCCGTCGGACGGCTGATGCCTATCATTACCGATAAATAAACCCCAATGAATCTCGTCAATGATTAAAAGAAACAAGGCGTCGTAACCTAAGAGCATTTTCAAGAGCTCCTTAAAATAGATCTGTAATAATAATTATTTTTTTTGGCAAAAAGGTAAAAGGGTCAGCTGGGCCAGTGCCCGTCCGTCGTGTGCGCGCGGCCGCGGCCCGGGCACCACGCCATTCGTTTTCGCTGCTTGTGCTTATCAAGGCCCAGCCCATCCATCATCCCTTGGTGCGCTGCGAGAAGGCCGGACAGCAGGCCCACCTGGGGGCTGGGGCTGGGGGAAAGAAAAGAAAGGAAAAGGAAAGGAAACACTCGTTGGCGCGGCGGTGGGGAACGAACGAACGGATGGACATGGACATGTGGTGTCACTCACTCGTGTGGGCCTGGGCCTGGGCCTGTTGGAAGCGGCGGCCGTAGATCGAGTTGGCACGCACTCCTCCATGTCCCTGCTCCCGTTCCGGCGGGCACACCGGCCGCGGCCGCCGGGCGCTGCGCAGCCGCAGCGGTAGGTGGCCAGCACAGCGCGGGTCAAGGGCAGCGCCGACGCGTGCATGCATGATGTAGGCGAGCGACACCGTATCGCTGAGACGGCGACCTTGTCCGATGCGAATATCCCAACCCTCCTCGTGTCTCCATCGTCCGCTAGCCGCTTGGGTTAAGCTGTCAATTAAGCCTCTAAATAATCTACTGACTACCTCCGTGATATATACAAACGCGTATCACGATTCAAACTTTTAAAACACTTTGAATAATAACTAGACTAATGGTTTTAACTATTACAATACAAATTTCATATAATTAATTAGATTAGATTTATAAAAAGATTATACTATCTAATCACTATAAGTTTATAATCATAAATAGTAGTAATATATAATTATATATAAAGTAAAAGAGCGAGCTTCTTCTCCAACGCCCACGTCCACTATTTATCTTCTCGTCCACTGTTTCTCATCTCCCCGTCGACCCCGCTCCTCCTTGCCCACCTCCACACCGCCTAGGCGCCTGCCAACCTTCTCACCCAATGTGCACCCCCTCTGAATTGGGCCAACAACCCTAATTTCTTTGGAGCTCGCCTTCATCGTCTACCCCGTCCATTGTCCTACCCGCCCGCTTGGCGGTGCCGCCGTCGTCCGCTCGCCGTCGGCCAACCCACCACCACCTCCTGGTCGCAGCCGCCGCCAAAGCTAGGGCGACCAACCCCTAACGCCCATCTCGCCACTTTGCCACCGCCTTGTCCACCATCCCAGCCATGGCTGATCTCGGTGCCGCCGGCGGCGCTGCACCCACCGCCGCCCACTCCCCCCCGCACTAACCCTTCTTCCTCGTTAATGGCGCTGCTACCCTTATGGGTGCACGACCGTCCAATAACGATTTGGCTAAATGAATGAATCCAAGTGTAATCTACGCGCCAAATAAAATGAAACCGAGGAAGTAATAAATAAGGCAATTTGGTTTATGATTATATATATGAAAAATTAAAAACTGAGAATCCAATCTGATGATTGTTCGGATATTTTTGCTTTAATTATATTTGGATCTGCGTCGACATTTGTGCTTTGATTATTATTATTCAAAAAAATATTTTTAAAAATCATAAAAAAATAATGTGACTATCTTTTTATTTTAAAATAGAATAGATACAGTGTCTATATATCGTCCTGTTCGATTCAGCCTATCCGCCAACAGTGTTTCTTTAAAAAAAAATCAGCTGTCTTAGTAGTGTTAGCGATGATTAGTCATGTAATAATAATAGATGGTTCCGGGGTCCTCCTCACCTACCGGCCCGGTCCTTAGCTTTTGCGTTTCCCTTGTCTGTGCAGTGCGAAAGGAGCTTCGATCATTTGCCTGCTGATGTATGTTTGGAGACAGGAAAAATAAAGGGAAAGGCGGCCGGAGGGCTCGTCGTTGTCGTTCTCTTCATCAAGTGGTCGCCGTACACCCTCACCTCTCTTTCCGGCCGGCCAGCCGAGCAGTGAGCCCTCTCCGCAGTCCGCACCTCACCGGCGGCCGGCTCACCCTAGGCTAGGCTACGCACGTAGCATGGGCATGTGCTTTCTTTCTAGCTCTCGATGGCGCTCGCTCTCGTTGTTGCCCGGCCGGGCGGAATTGAACGACAGGCTACGCGCACCGCGGCCTCGCTCAGCTCGCGCGCGACCACGACAGGGCAGGCAGGTCTCCCTTTCGGCCCCGGCCCCGCCGGCCACCTTTCCATGACATTCTCTGATTGGCCGGAGGGCCACCATGATGCAACGGCCGAGGCCAAAGGTGTCCTCCAAAGAGGGGGCCATGACTTAACATGAAAGCCGGCCTCGCTTTTCATGCATGCTTTATTTGCTTGCTGCCTATCTTCGTCTGTCCTCTGATGTCGTTCATCATCCGCCATATCTAATACTCATCACGCGCATGCATCCTTGCATGTCAAACTCCTCCTATTGACTAGAACGCACCAGCTGATTTTGAACTAGAATGTGTTATATTGATCTCCTCCAGTCCAGCCCAATGGCTGAACTAGGTCTTGATCCGCGCCATGATCGGGGACACCCAACCCTTCTATAGTCGGTGGGCTCCCGTCGCATAGCGCCATATAAAGAGGTGGGACAGCTAGGGATCTAGCTAGTCACAAGGTTCACCTGAGTCGCCACTGCCACACCGACAAAACCTAACCCGATCTAGAGTAGGGGTGCTGCCAGCGGCGGAAGCTCCACCGCCGTCATCAGCAGCACTGGATCACATACGACTACGTCACCACACCGCCGGACTCCGACCCTGCCTCTTCCCCAGGCCGTCACCATCGCCGACGACCCCGAGCTACCGCCACCGATGGAGGCCGCCGGATCCTCCTCCAACTCCATCGCCGCACCGGCTGCTCCCTTCGATTTCGGTGACAAACCCTAGCACACTCTATCTCTCTCTCGGATCAAGTAGAACCGTGTATAGGAACTCGATTATTACACTGCAAAGTACATATACCCTACTAGATCTACTGCTAGACGATGCTGTGAATATAACAGAATGCACATTAAAGTCCCAAAACCATGTTAAGAGCATCTCCAACAATGACCCTCAAATCAGGTCACTAATTGAAATTTGAGGTTCTCACCTATTTTTGAGTGTCCCACTTTCTAGAATGAATTCCAGCAATAACCCTCAAACTATAGCCCTCATTTCTTAAAGACCCACTTGTCGGTCAAGTGACTCTTATTCTTCTTTGTGTTTTTCACGTCTGTCGTTGAGTCCGTGCTCGTGCCCGTTGGCGCCTAAGCGTCGCCTCTGCCAGGAAGAGACAGGGGAGGGGAGGGAGAAGCTGAGGAGGTGGCCACATCGGACTTGCCCATGGCTGGTCGCTGCCACCAAGAAAACACATGGGAAGAGGGAGAGGCCGACGAGGACTAAGGAGAGACGAGGCACGCCCACTCACGCTGGGAGGAGGAGGACGCGTGTGTGACTTCTTGCGGGCCGCCGCTACAAGCTTGCACGTGTGGACGTCGTGCGAACCACCGCAGCCACTAGAGAGAGTCTGCCGGAGAGGGGGGAGGAGAACGCGCTAGGGAGAGGCATAGGAGAAAGGTAGAAGTCACCATGGAGGAGGAAGGCTAAATCTCCTGGCGAACGGTGAACGAGATGGATATTGTGTGGATATCGAGCGTGGGAGAGAAACGAAAGAAAAACAAGAAAAAAGTAGAGGCTCCTCTGAGCCCTCAAGAATAGGGTCTGAGGACAGGATTTGAGGGTCGCTTAGCTTTGAGGGCTGGGGCCTGCTCAAGTTGATTTTTTGCCTCTTGTTCCTCAAAAGTAGGATAGGAGTCTGAGCAGAGGCTTTGGTAGAGTTGCTGTGATTAAATCGTTGAGTAAAATACGCCCATAGAGACCTTAAACTAGTTTGACTAGCTGACAAGTTTTTCTAAATCCCTAGACTCTTAAAATACAATTTGGGAGTTTAGACATGTGACAACGTCTGAGCCTAGTTTCTATAACTGGATAGGGGTGTATATTTGCTCTAGCTCCGCCACTATAACTGGATGACGACACTCTCAGTTAATTTAAGTATATATCACGATGCACATTTAGAAAATTTAGAAACCGATTACACTCCCGGCCAAATTTAAGGCTTCAATTTGTAAAAAAGCCCTTGCCTCCCTGCGGTCTCTCCGGTGCAAACGTTTTTCCAACGTAAAGTATGTAGGGTACCCGGCCGCCGCATGGCTGCATGAGAGGTTGGAATATCTCTCGCGAAATCCTCTCCTTTTCATACCTCTCTCTCTCTACATCTGTCCGTAATCTTTTCTTGTGATCACGGGCAGCGGGCCGGCGTCTGTAATCAATATTTATATTCTGTACATATCTGTCCGTAAAAGTAGCTAGTGCAGTAGTGCGGCAGATGGGCGGGTCAAATATACGGTGAAAGCGAAACGACAAGGCAAAAGTTAGCTCTCGCTCGCACGTGTCTGTTTCGGTGTCCCCTCATCAACTTGTAAAAAGTCACCAACATGTTTGCTAGCTTCTTCTTATTGTAATCCACCGTGCTCTCTTTAATTAGTCTATATACATCCATCTCGTGGATTTCTGATGTGCGACGAAAACATTTTTCCTTTCTCCTTTCTCCTTTCACTAGCACGGCATGGCTTATTTATTTCTCGCACAAGATTCTGCGCTTGCATGTGTTGTTTGCTAGCTAGGGGGTTGCTGTTATCCTTTTCTTCAATGATGTGGCATGTAGATGAGTTTTGCTAGTTTATCTACAAGGGAATTAAATGCTAAATCTTGCCCCGAGCAAATTCTCCACTCCTTCCCATGCTCTTTTTTTTTAGTCATGTGTTTGGGAGGTCACACGTCTTTTTCTTCTTCTGGTAAGTAACAAAGAAAAATTTAACCATACAAACAACATGCTTCTAGCCAAATACGCTATATATCCGAACCCCGTATCATCCGGGTCACCATTCAAATAAGCTATGTGTCTTCTTCTAACGCACGTGAATATTAAAGTTAATAAGGATTCTTCTGTCACATTTTATTTTCTATAATGCCCTTGTGCAGGTCCTGCTCGTCCATGACCTGAACAAATAATTCATGCTTATAAGAGTTGGGACAATATGCGTCCAATCCATGATACAACAGAACTTATAAGCCGGCTGATAAGCCAAAACATCATTGAAACGACTGATTTTCTGTGAGAAGAAAATACTGTTGGCTGATAAGCTGAAACGGCTTTTCAGCTGAAGCAAACAGGCTCATTACAACAAACAACGCAAATGTTGGGAAAAAAAATCTCCAAGCTGCAAGTCATCTAGGATTGTGCAACAAGATGTACATTCTTTTATAACATAGGAACATGTTTGCTAGTCTACAATTGTCCAAAAGAATTAATATGTTTTAACATTTAGGACAGATTAGTTTCCAATTGGAAATACGGATACCCATATAACCCTGTTTACCAAAAGATGATCCATGCTAATTTAAGAAATATAAGTTGCTAATTAAAAGAAATTCATAGCGACATTAAGACTGCAATCTCAAACTGATATATACATGGACCCAATCTGGACACAAACTAGTTTTAAATATTTTGAGACAAAATTTAAATTCTAAACATCATGTCTTCTGGGGACCAAGGAAGTACGTTTGAAATTCAGAGTTCGGGCAATACCAACTACAAGGAGATCAATAAATGTTAGAATTTATATAGATAGTTTCCTAAATTCATATAAAGAAATTCTAATTACCTCAAATGCCTAATATATGTGTTTTTAATGGGCTTTAATATTTAAGTCCATGAATAGAGGTACGAGTGCAAAATCAATTAGTACCACTAGTCCATCAACCCGTGCTCATACGGGCTAAAAGTTTTAGAGACATACAATTTAATATATTTGATAGTAGACATATCGTTTATTAATACATTTGACAAGAAATAATTATTTATACTAAATTATATATTTTTATTATATTTATGTTCTACAAAATAAACATAATAGATACTTCATAGTCTATATCAATTATCATAAACTTATTAATTACTTTTTGTTGCAAGGCATTGATTTACATATCTTATAAAGTCATGAATTTAAATTATGATTTTCTAGAATTTTATCTTATTAACTGCTATATTTTTATCATTAAGTTAAACCTCTTTTACTTAATATATATTTTATTAACTCTTCTTTTTGCACAGTATATTTACTAAATAGCATAATCAATCATTGAATCTTGCACCATGACACTTGAGGTAACTGATAGAACTTTTAAATCATAGATTTGGTTAGCAGTGATAATCTCTAAAGAATTATAGTTAAGTCGTATAATGTTCTACTATTTAAGCTAAAGTAATTTTAAAGAGCTAGAGAAACATATATACCCAAAGAGTGATGTCTTCCTTACTTCCAACATAATTGAATTTTTGTCAAGAAATTATATGTGCAGTTTTAGTTGTACTATGAATATAATAAATATGTCATATATTTAGTTAAGATATATCAATATATCTAAAGAAGCAACCTAAATAAATTATATTTCATGCTTACTAATATGATTTTAAATAATTTGTTAGTATGATTAGTGTATATATGATTTTTAAGGAAATTTTCTTTTTTAAAAACATAACATATATATTTATCAATGATGCATGCTACCATGTGATGTATGTTTACTTCAATCAAATATTAATAATAGATATATGCTCTATGATTATTTAAATAATTTTTAATATAAGTTGTTGATAATTTTTAGATGTAGATTTACAATAATATTTAATATTTTAAATAATAAGATAAAAATTGTGCTACATAGATTATCTATCCTAATAAGAGGACATTAGTAATTAAGTACAATTTTTTACTCCGTGTTATTTTATTTCACCATAGTAGAGCTAGGTAATTATTTATAAATTGAATATATCTAATGGCTATTATTATTAATGGTGGATTGATGGAAATTATTAATGGTGAGTAGGTTAAACGGAATTAATGATCAAATGTTTTGAATTTTTGTGAGAACTTTTAAGTTTTATATTTTATTTTCTTATCATATCTCATGAGGACTAATGTGCTCTATTAGGCACATCTAGTTAGACTTTCTAGTATTTTTTGTAGCACGATATGCGTTTGTGCATTAGTGATTTTATTAATCGTAGTTAGCTTTTTAGTTTTAATATGACTATATTTTTTAGTTGAAAACTTAATATTAATATTTATAAACTCTAGTATTTTTTATATTTTATTAAAATTTTATTTTAACTAAAAAGAGTTTAGGTCTTAGTAGTATCATTCTAGATATTACTTAAGCTGAAGCTTCAGATTGTACTCTAGCATTACACTTGTTAAATTTGTTATAGCAATAGCAATTACATTATCAATAATTCAATAGTAAAATGATATAATGTTTCCTTTAAAATATATAAATTATTTAAAATAATAAACTATGAAATTAATTATCATGTAATATTAACATAGTTTAAGGTGAATTGTCAATGTCATGTTACTACTATGTGGTTTGTGAATTAAATATTTTTTCTTTATAAGAAATTTAAAATATTTATCCTATCTTATACTATGTATATTTACTTGATATACATGGTGAAACTTAGCATATTGTTATTGTTATTTCATTTTATAACCATAGAACTTTAAGATTTAAATTTGTACATATATATGTCTATGAATGTCGATTTATTTTTTTAATAGAATATATTAGTGTTTACATGTAGATTTGAATGATATTTTTGTTTATATTTTATAATGGCTTTTAGATATAAATATAAAGGTAATACTTTATACTCACTTTCAAAACAACATGCATAAATAGGTTTGGATGTAAATTTAGGACGTATTTTGCATTAACTATCATAATTATAAATATGGGTAATGTATAAAATTAATATTGTGTATTTTAAATTATTTTTATAGTGATAGTTTCAGAATTTAGATTCAAAGTTAGAGGGCTGTTTTAAATTATTATTTCTAATAGCAAAAGATGAGTGATTTGGATATAACATGAGGGGTTTATTTTGATTTATTTTTTATAGTAGCAAATGTGGGTAATTTAGATATAAATTTAGGGATTATTTTGATTTACTTTCATAATGATAGATGTAGGTGGGGAATTTGTATATAAGTTTAGGGGGTTATCTTAAATTATTCTTCATAATGGCAGTGGTGGGTAATTTAAATACAAAATTAGGGGGTTACTTTATGTATTCTTTATAATGGCAGGTGGGTAATTTTTACAATAGATCCAATGGCTATTATGAACTATGATGATTAGTGTCTACCAAATTAAAGGCTAGATGTTTCTGATTATTTGTGGAAATTTCTAGAATTTATCTTTTTTCTTAGCGCGTCTGGTGAGAAGCAACGTGGTGCCTCCGTTGGGGCCTCTAATTAGTAATAGTAAGATATTGTTAGTTGATGTGGAGGTAAAAGATCTCCTCCCTATATATATGTACGAAATCCTCCTATGTTTAGACACACCAAAACCTACAATTGGAAGTTTCTATTTAGAAAATCCCAAGGTATTCAATTTGTATCGTCCTCTTCTCGCCATTGCAGCACCGTCGTAGTCTCTTCATCCCGACCGCTTTGTGTGCACTTGTGATCGGGAGAGTAGGTCTACAGTACCCTCATCCTTTTGATCCTACACTGAGAGAGGATGAATAAAGTTTTTAAGCTCTTTACATGACTATTGCTAACTTTTATGATGGGTCGTCTTCCATCCAAGACACAGGTGTATTTTTTTGTCAACTGCTCCAAGCTCTTCCTCCGCCGCTCACCAGGGGCATGTCCCTCTGCATCTCTGTCACCGGCACCGTTGTCGTCTTTCCTCTACAAATGAAAGGTACACTCCTCGTGTCATGTCTTCATTTATACTATATAATAATTTACTAGTGCACGAGCTATATTTACACTAGTTTTTATAAGCATGCCGTTTTTGCTATATATCCGATATAACTAGTATGCTAGGTTATGAGATTACGCTATGAGATTGTGTAATCTGAAAGTTGTTGCCTATTTATTCAACAAGTAAATAGTAGTATGATGCTTCCAAAAAAAAAAAAAAAATTTTAAATACTATCCCTCCATTCTTAACAGGTGTCGCACTATAGTATTTAAGCTAGTAAAATAAGCTTGACTAAATTTATAAAAAATATTAGCAGCATTTATATCTCCAAATTAATTATAAAAATACTATCTAATCAACTTATTATATGTCCTACTCTCCCTCATCCAAACACGTACATCAGGCTTGCTGAACTGTTCGGAGCTAACTCGAATCCGATAAACATGTATACGGTCCACGGCACCTTATACATCGGTATTTCATCTACCCATCAGAAAATGATTTGTAAGTCAGTGTCACTAAATATTTATTTAGGGAAGGACGATGAAATCGTCAGGCATATAGTGAGCTATAAGGAAAAGGTGGCGGATTCTGCATTTCTGCTGCTTCACAAATCACATTCAGAGTCAGCTCTCTGATTCTTGGAAGCAAGCCATGATAAAGATTCTCGCAAGCTGCCACTGGGCCTTACATAATAATCAGTACATGTATGCAAGTCCAGCAACATGATAGATCTCTGTACATGCATGCCTTGTACCACCGCTGGCGTATATAGGGGACACATTCATGGGCCCACAGAATCCGACCGTAGGATGCCTCCAAATGTTCTTTCTACGTCCTCGCTGACTGCTTCGTTGACCGAAATCAAAATGTCTCTCTCTTTGTCTAGGTCTCTCTGCAGTTCTAGTATTTTGGCAGCCCCTACTTAATTTTTCCATTTGGGAAATAGAGATTAAATTTAGCTTCTCATGCATTCCAGTATTCTTTTAGGTTCAATAATTGGCCAAAGTATATGTTGCGGATTTTCTCTAGGCTTCAGGCCGATACATGATGCAACTTACAGTACGACTCCACATGCATGTAAGCTGCCAAATAGAAGCATGCGTTTGACGATGTAACTCGGTACATGAAATATCAATTCGGAATGACCTCATCACATCAAAATATAGGCAGTAGTCGTTGTGTGATGCAAGTTTTTACTTACCCCAGTTAACCTCAGCTAGCTTGTCCTGTGAAAGTGATAATTAGCTCCTGATCTGAAAACCTTTGGCTCAGAGATTCAGAGTCTCAATGCAAACTTTTTTGCTGCATCAGACGTGACAGATTGTTTTTTGTTTGCTTTGCATGGACGCGAGCGGTGTGCGTGCATGTGAAACCATCTCCATCGCAACTACTAATTTGGAGAACATTCTCTTGTCCTTCCCCTGGTGTGAAAGTTCCCAAGAGCTAGCGTCCATGCGTTACCTCCAAGCCAACCATCCTACTATATATCTTTGCACGCAGAGCCACAGCGGCGGCGGCACCGACGTCGTCCGTCCATCTCATCTCCACCAACCAAACCAAAAACCAACCTAATAGGCCATTAATTAAGTACAGATATATGTATATAGCTTGACGTAGCAACTATGCAAGCAACTGGCTTTCGGTCACTGAATATTAAGTGACATTCTTGTGTACAAGTCTTCACTTGCATGCCAAGCCTTGGGTTCTGGTCAAAAGATGCGCGCACTGAGCAACACCTGCATTAAAAATTACGACAGGGAGGAGCCTTCTTTATTTTGCACTGGGGACAATAGTGTTCAGATTAGTACAGACTACAGGTACACTACTATCTAGATCCCAATTAGCAATGGCCAATGTAACAGTTGGGTGGTGCAGGAAAGGCCTAACGGTACAGGTCAGTGCTTCTGCAGATAACATAAGAAATGGGCGGGGCAGAAATGACAAAACTTCCCCAGCTAACCAGGTACAGTAACGCAAACGCACACCACAAGACGGGATGCAATTGCTGCATAAAAACTGTAGTTGCAAGCAGGATCATGTGCGCCTCTGCCAGTTAACTACTGCTGCACCCACCAGATGTACTGAAACAGTGCTCTCCCTCCTCCACATGTAAGCCTGAATGCTTAACCGTTTCTTGGTCCTTGTTATAATGCAATGGCCGCGGCGATCCTGCCCTGTAATTCAAAAAAGATACAAACATTTAGCATGCTTAACCGTTTCTAGATACTGGAATATATATTTTTATAGTATAGATCAATTTAGGGCCGTAAATACTGATACTGTTTTCCATAACATAGTCAAATTAACATAATTTAATTTACGCCAAACCTACAATCACATCCTTTCTGAGGCATAAATTAGTACTCGTAGATGTGGATGAAATTTACACTAATCATATATATCTAAGGAAAGCAGATCCTCTCGCTTTGGTCACTATGACTTTGAATCACTGAGGTCACTATGACTTTGAATCACTGAGAGGTGGCTTAATATATAATATATTAAGCCCACAGCCAGTGACTCGGTCACACAGATCAAAGTTAGAGGAACCTAAGCACTTTATGGGGGTCAAATTTACAGTGCTTACATGTCTGGCGTTGCAACTATCTTATTTGTTGTCTTGTTTCTTAATGCAATGATACACGTTGATCTCTTCATTATATTTTTTAAAAAAATTATACAGTTTATGCATGAGTGTATAACAAACTCGGTAAAAACTTAAAGCGGACAGAGAACAGTGATTTGTGCGAGCATGGTCCAAACTTGTGGACCGAGGTGACCTACCCCATATTTCAGCTAGCGACAGCGGTGCCGGGGGCGTCTAGCCTGGCTTATAGTATTATTAGGTGCGAGTGCGAGTGTGTGGCGGCATGATATGATCTTCTTTTCTTTGATTGGCATGGAGATGGAGAGGTTGGTTGGTAGTAATAAAAGAATCTGGGCTAGACTGGAGCACATCCAACTGCTCCGGACAAAATCCAATTCACAAGTGAAAACGTAGAAAAATCAAGAGGGATAGAGGCCAGAGAGGCATGCTTGCATTGCTGCCTTTTATCTTCTCCCCTAGCTACCTTTGTCTCCCTCGCTCACTAGCTCGATAGGTTCTTGTTGCTGAATACAGTACAGATGACTGGAATGGATGGGCTGCTGCAACACTGGGACTGGGAATAAAATGGCGTGATTCCCTGCCATTTCCCTCTCCATCTATCTCTCGTCTCCATCCATCCATCCATCTATCCAGGACCAGGACCAAAGTCCACAGTTGTGGTGCATGAGGGACCTAGAAGAATATCGCAGAGCCTACACGCATGAGCCTTTGCAGGGTGAGTCCTCAGTCCTTCAGCTCAAGTTCAGCAGCAGTCCATGGCTAGCTGATGGCTTCATCCAAGCTTGGCATGCCAAGAGAGGGGAGTATATTAGTGGTGAGGTCTTTGGTAGCACTACACATACATTTCATTTCTTTTGACATTGGTGGTTGTGGGTTTCGCAAGCATTGCACTAACTATTTCTATACTAATAGCAATAGTAATTTATTGCAAACTGCATTTTTTTTTTTGCCACCCCAGGATCTCCTTTAGATCACTTCGTTCCAAATAAAAGCAGGAATATAATACTTCATGACTCATAAATAATGTTTTATTTGCATATACTATATACATCTAAGATATTTCTTCTGCCTTTATGGTGGACAATGCAATAAATAAGTAAAAAAAATACATAGATAACCGTTGGGTAGTAGTAGTAGGAGTAAGTGGTATGTAGTGACAACAAAAGGAGAGCAGGCACGCCGTCCCCTTCCCCCCTCTATAAAATCCAGCTTCTCCCCCCTTGCTTCTACCTCACTCTTCCACTGTTCTCCCCTACCTTAGCCGCCCACACGCCTTTAGCAGCTTCTCCAGGCCGCTCCTCCTCGTTCTCTTGGTGCGTGCTCATATCATCTCCAAGATTTGCTCAGTCCTCTTTCCACCTCATGCGCCTGCGTCGTCTCTGCTGGCTCGGCCGTTTCCTGACGCTACCTGATCGATCGATATGATCTCCATCATCGAGCTTGCTTCTGTGGATTGTTCATCGTCGTCGTTCATCGTGGGACGACGCCATGGAGGCAAGCCAACAAGCCAGGTCTGGTCGATCGGCTCGTGTGTGCCTGGCTCCCTGTATGCCACACATGTAGCCCAACCCGTGGCGTGATTGGATGCTGTGGGTGGCGTGCAAGGAGCCAAGCATGCATAACAGGCCATGATCACTCTCCTCTCTTTCCTCTGATCTGTTGAATTTCTTTTCTGTCTGTGTTTTTCGAGATTATGATGCACTTATTATGTTGTATGCTGCATCTGTGTGCTTCCTCTTTGTGGCTGCTTGGGTTCGAATTGTTTCTGCAGGGGTAGAATCTAGGATTCCGAGAAGGCAGCTGGGTGTGCCGTTCGTCTTTAATCACAAAGCTTGATCAAGATCACAAAATTAAGAGTTTACAGCCCGCCTATTTTTTCATCCGAAAAACATCTGCTTCCCTTCTGCTTACATAGCCTAGATCCTCTTGCTGAATCTGTGTCACATACTTTGTTTGGTTTCCGCGGTTGCATTCATACAAAACCACCCCTTGCCTGCTAGATGTAGTCCATCTGATCACCGATCTGAGCTAGAGTTCTTCACCATAATTTTGTTAGTTTTGATTTTTGTCTCAACAACCTTTCGTGGCCACTGGAATCTGTAGTGTGCAAGTCTTTTTTGTAGTTTAGTTCGTCAGTTTCGTCTGGACTAGTGTGCATCTGAAACGGACTTAGCTGTTCGTTTGGAAAACCGACACGCACTTCAAATTTCGGCTGCAAAAGGCCAGGTGTAATGAACAGCAAGTTTCAGTTACTACTTTAGTAGTACGTAACCATATATAGTAGTCTGTTTGACTGAGAAATTCGAAGACATGTAATTAAGCTAGGCCTTCATCAGTTCACCCTTGTTTTTTGTCTTTAAACAAGTGCATTTCCACTGTTCTTAAGCATTTAAGATTTTCTTGTTCTTATCATCTGCTTTACAAATAAAGTTTCTTTTTATTACCACAAAAGTGCTAGTGTAAACCATGTTTGGATTGAATGTATTTGTGTATTGTGTGCTCTACTAGTTTCCCAATTTCTGAATGGTAACACAAACTAACACTCAACATATAAACGGGTAATGCACTGCTAGCTAGGGTATTTATATATATAACTCTGATATGTTTACAATCGACCGTGCCTGTAAGTTGGGGTTGCATTGCAAGTATGTTGAGGCATACGAATATATCTAAAGTTTCAGGTCACAAATAATTTATATCTCATACTATGATATGATGCTATGTGGTTCTCCTGTCATGACTCATGATTATATACTTTCCTACAACCGTCGCTGGTCCTTGCGAATTAACCACAAATGAAATTCGTTTCAGTTTTGTCTTGCCCTCCATTACTTGCTCCTATTTCTCTGTACACGAAAAGTTTTGACTCATATGCATGCATGTAGTGTACTACCAAGTGTAGTATACCATCAGACTCTATGCATGCATTCAATTACTACGCTCTAGACAAAATCTCTCTCTCTCTCTCTCTCTCTCTCTCTCTCTCTCTCTCTCTCTCTCTCTCTCTCTCTCTCTCTCTCTCTCTCTCTCTCTATAACATGTATCCGTTCAATGGTACTGCCTGCGTTCCAAAAAAGAGTTACATGCGTTCCAATAAGATGACGTTAGTTTGACTTATTTTTTAGAAAAATTTAGCATGATTTATCTCTAAATAAGTTTACTATGAAAATAGATTTAGTGATCTATCTAATGGTACTAGTTTTGCACTATGAATATTAATATTTTTTATGCATATTTGGTAGTTAGAGTCACACTTATTTTGAGACAGATGGAGTATGCAAAAAAATGGTTGACGTTATAGCATTTAAATTTTATCCCAAAATATTGATAATCTCGTTTTTCAATACATATTTCTCTTTCCCCAATATACTCTTCACCTCTTCTCAAATCTCTCTCTCCTTCTTATGGGATTATTTTAGTCTTTTAGCTATGATATTGTAGCCATGAACAGTCCTAAAATGTCCACTATTTTAGAACGGAGGGAGTATAACCTAATGGCTTGTTTGGATGAGCAGTTTTTTTAAAACTATGGTATCACAAAACTGTGGTTTTAAAAGCCAAAGAGACACAAAACCATGGTTTAGAAAAAAGAGGTCATGGTGGAGTTTTTAAAACTCCAAAAAGACTATGGCTTTGACAAAACTATGGTTTTAGAAACTACAAGATTTAATTTGTTGCATCCAAACACTTAGTAGCTTTTAAAAAACCAAAGTATTTTGTAAAACCATAATATTTCTCTAATACTTCAAAAATACTTTGCATCCAAATAGGGCCTAAATTGTTTTGTCTCTCTTAGGTAAAATACCTACTATTGGACGGTTCATGTCTCTGACACATATTTTCACCTAATGTGTTGTGATAGTAATATATGTGACTTGCTTAATGCTATGTGTTTTCCCAATGAAATTAAACTGTTTCCTCTGAAATTCCTGGAATATGGTTCGCGTGAAATTCATGTGTTAAAAAGAGGGATTAATAAATCTCCAATGGAACAAAAGTGTTTGCACACTTTCCTGGAGGAGGTGTGCTCTTGGAACTTGGAAAGTGCGTAGCCGTACGTATGTTTTTTTCCCTTAGAAAAGGAATATGTGCAAGGTGTGTAATCTCTGACTCCTTCTTGTGTTGTGTGCAAATATAATGTGTGTCTGGTGCAAGCTGTTCAAAGCACGGATCGGAGTACGTACGTCATGCGGCGGTATCATTATTCCAAAGTTCAGACAAGAACACATCTCAGCTCTACTACCTGTGTGCACGGTTGGCAAAGTACGTGAGCATCCATGATCACTTCTTAAGCATGAATATAACTAGGAGTCTCCAGCTGAAGGGAAGTGTCAGCCTGATCCTCTGAACGCGAATATACTACGTATGCGTCTGTTGATGAGATGACTGTCTAAATATAATGCGAAGTAGTAGTAGTAGTAGTATGCTGATATATAAGAGTATTTATCTTCCCTATACTAGCATATGCTTTATACACAGGCGAAGAAGAAGGCTTGAACTGGAACTTGGAGCCTTGGAGGAGCAGCGGCCGCATGCCCTAGCCCCTACTACTAGCTATAGCCCGGTAGTCAGCTCCATGCTCTTTGGCGATGCTGGTGGCCGAGCCATGCCAAACAGAAGGCTCTTGTCTCGCGCTCAGGGTCAGGGTTGTGGCAGTGCAGGCAGCAGCTGGCCCTCCCGAGTCCCGTCGTCGTCTACTCTATCCTTCCACCTGAAAACGCATGTGGTGGTCCCGTGCCCGTCGTCCCAGGTCAAGTCGAGATGTGCTTGTTCTTTTCTCAGTTTTCAGTTCTCTCCGTGTATATTCAGAGGGTGAGAGAGAGACAGCAGAGAGAGCATCAGAGCTTGCTGTGGCATCGTCCTCTCGCCCATCAGCTACTGGTCGCCATGCATGCACCTGCACACACACAGGCACTGAGGCACAGCGAGGATCGGAGCGAGCGCATGCAGGAGGCCATGGCCAGCAGCTTTCTCGGCTTCCAAGAGAAGGGCCTGCGAGATGTCCTCCAAAAGCCGTCGAAAAGGAAATTCCCTCGATCATCTCGTGTCTTGCTGCGCAGTTCCCCAAAAAAAGTCTCCGTCCTCTCTGCCTCTCTCACTCTGATACCGTGATGGTGATGCGTCCGGCCGGGTCTGTGTGTTAGTGTGTACTGGGCCGATCGACAAGCACGCCAGTGTTATCGACGACGACGACGGTCGTAGGAGGATCCTCGGCCGGCCGGCCGGATTGAGGAGGAGCGAGGAAGCGAGAGAGGGAGAGAAAGAGAGCCAAAGATCGAGGACCACCGAACACAAACCGCCCCGCGCTAGCTAGCACTGTTCTCTTATGTCTATTCCGTTGCGCCCCTACCAGCACCAGCAGCCGGCCGCATCAGGGCGTACGGTATACACATGGCATCCGGCCAATTGCAATATCCAGGCACTGCGCTGCTAGCTGCTCATGCACGCCATGTACGGGTACAGTACTACACTTGCATGGGTATGGTAGGCGCGCGCGCGGCAGCATAATCCCTAGAAAATCGCTGCCACCGCCACCGACCCCATAGCTATGAATCGATGATCATCATGCATGTGTGTTCCTCACCGTTGCCCCAGCCCCACACCCTCATCACCGTTGCCGGAGCTGCGGGAGCCCGTGCATCCGCGCGCAATCCTCCCTCTCTCCGAGTGACATACATCATTGTGAGGGCCATTGCAGGATTGTGTCTTCCCTCCTCCAACAGGACATTGTGAATTGTGATGACGGTCCAGCGCAAAGGGAGAGTCATCGTGTCGTTCCCTCGGGGATTGGTCGTGTGGAGGCGGAGGACAACGATGTGCCATGGCTCATGGCATGCCATTGCCAGGGCTGGACGCCTGCTTGGTTTTGGTCGTGCACGATTGGCGACACGAGTCCACAACGCCTGAGATCGTTCATAGCTGGGGTCGTTGGTCGGGCTCCCTTGTGTGGCATGGTAGGGATAGTCGTGGGTTTGAGGTGCGCGGCTGTGTTTTGAACTTGCTGTGTAGTTCGTGGTGGTCTACGGTGCGGTGGCTAGGTTCTAGGTATGCTTGGGCCACTCTAGGAGCGAAACCATTGTATAGTGCCACAGAGGCAAAGGACACCACTCAACTTGTTAGTTTTTAAGGGAATTAGAGTTGCACAAGTTTAGCAAGAAGGTGCTACCACTCATTTTTTGGCTAGGTCCGCCCCGTGCTTATGGTGGACAACGATGAAGACTAGGATGGAAGTGGCTCTAGGGCTAGTGCGACAACAAGTCTTGCCTAAAAATGGCTTGGTTGGTGTAGTAGCATGTCTAGTTAGAGAGGTGGCTCATTTCCGATTGTCACCATAGTGTTTGATCCTACTTGGCGGTGATCGGCACGGGCTATGGTAACCCTTTTTGGTTGCTAGGGATTGCCTTTGAGTTGTGGGGAAGTTTTGGACAAAAGCTTTTCTCTACTCTATCGATGCCGACAGTGGTGACATCATTGATCTCTCCCTCAGGGCTCCCCAATGCACCACAGTGGCGTGCTGCCCTAGTATCCACATCAACTTCAGATCGCCATATCATAGCCAAGAGTGGCCGCGCAGGGTGTCAGTGCTTCTTGCAGAAGAGTCGATAGCTTGCTCTGACGCAAAAATGAAGCAACAATGAAGCAATGGATGAAAACGCGCTATGGTGAGAGATGTGAGAGTGGTAGCCTCACCTGACGTCTTAGAGGCATCATAGCGGAGAATATCCCTCTTCTCCTCCATCTTTGTGCTTGTTGCCTTGATTGGCAATGGCAAGCACTAAGAAACGCCTAAGGAGCGCCATGACGGCCACATCGCATTGGTTAGTTTTATGACAGTGACAATGGTAGTGGATGGCATGAATGATAGGGACTACGATTGCCCTACATGTGGTGTCCTAGGGTTCCTACACCATTCGAGAAGGAGGTGGCCTATAAGCCAACTCAGTGATGTTTTTAGTGACTATTGTGTGGTGGCTAGGCAATGGAGTGGTGTTGCAGGGACACGCCAATAATACCTAGCTGGCAGCAGTTATTTTGCAGTCGTTGTCACTTTCATGTGACAATGGATACGCCCATATAAAGTTTTTGTTGTGGTTGTGGTGATGCTTGTTGGGTTTGTTGTTGTTGTGGTGTGGCTGTTTTTTTGTGTTGTTTGTTTATTTGCATTTTCTCATGCTCTGTTAATATATGGCCCGACAATTTTCTATCATATTCCTTAAGATAAGAAAACTAGAAGTTAGCTTATGGCCTAGCAAGTTTCCTTCAAATTTTAGCTTACCAGCATATCACTTATATTTGTCTAGATCCCTCAATAGTCAAAAGACACCCATGCCGTATGCATTACATTAGGTTAGGCTTAAAACATTGTTTAGGTATCTAATTTCATTGTGTTTGGCCTTAAGCGCATACACACTTGAAAAGGGGGCATCAAAAGAAAAAACATGGAGCCAGGAGCAATATTTTCCTTCAATGGCCATTAATGACTAGCCTTTCACTTTTTCGTATTGAACTGTAGTGGTCTCCTTGTGATAAGCTAAGCTTTGGGATGTGCAAGTTTTATAACTCGTTTAGCTCATGATGCTTCTTCTCTGAAGAAGTTTGAAACAAGAACTATTTCTATATATTATCTAAAAATAGTGTGAAATAATATAACCTACAATTTTCTAGAAATTGGCTCGACTTAAATGGTTGGCTATCATGCACACCTATTGTGAGGTTGAAAAGGGTGAAATAAGTTGAGCTATAAATGCTTAGGTTTGCGTAGAGCCATACCACTGATGACACGAGCATAGGCCTGGTCGTCCAATCCATGATTTGAGTTGTGTGGCACCATCGAAGATTTTGTAGCTCCATACAATAAGTGACACCATGTTTGAGGAGGATATATACAGTCAATGAAAGCAAAAAAACGATGGGAGTGAGAGACGACGGACCAAGAGGCCGAAGAACAGAAATGAAAGTATGTAATATAATGGTTTATTTGGTAGGGCTCCTCCTAAAAGGCTCCTCTGGAGGAACTGGAGCTTTCTCCTTGGTTTTTCATTAAAAAGTGGCTCCTCGTGCAAATTGTATGACAGGACTCTTTCAAAGAAGTTATAGCCGGAGGTAGGAAGGAGGCCTACCAAACAAGCCCTAAATAACAACAGTTTGAGAGTGACAAACGAAGATACGAGTGAGGGATGATGGATCAAAGAAATCACCATACTTTAATATGTGATTCAGATTATGTGTAGGCCTTTTATTATATTATATACACTGTAGCTGTGGCCACTCTAGAATATCATTTCCATTTGAAATTTAGCTTCCTACATAGGCCTGGTTAACCATATCTGCTTAGCTCTAAGCTAGTATGTGTGTTACATGGTCCATTCCTCCAACTCCTGTACATGTATATAGGACCACGGACCACCCTAGCTGGAGTCTCTAGTGATCGTTCAGTCTAGGTAGACTAGACAAATACATGACCATGATGGTGCACGTACCCAGCACCGCTATTTTCGTCGAAGCCCCCACCCCCCACACCCCCCCCCCCCTTCTCCCCAGCTGGAACATGAACAAACAGCAACACAATAAACATATTGAAGACGGACTCTAACAAACAGCCAAAGAAATCTCCACTATAATGTCCCAGAAGACATGACCGGGAGGTCCGCATGCTAATTTTGTTAATATAAGAAATGACACTTTAAATTGCATTGGGTCAATTATTTGTATATGAACACCACCTACATGGCCTTCATTATCGATTCTTGCTTTTGTGCGCCGCGTCAGCTAGCATGGTACGGGCAAAGCCATCTCCAAACACCTACACATTCGCAACACATATCATTATCATCGCCAACCAACAATGCAACAAATGGGTGTAATCATCATCAGCTCACCCGTGATTCCTGCCATTTGTTCCTATAGAAATGCATATATACGGCTGCCCCTTTGATAGACCACCGACCCAATGCAAGAGATCAAACCCTGATCTCAGCCATCATTCTTGCATGCAGGTGGCTACTATTAAAAAATCACTTGAGGGGACAATCTGTGAGCGTTTCCGGACAACGCCAAGGACAAAGAACAGGAACTTTATCTATCTATAATTCTATAAATATATTTATATTATATATTTTTATAAAACCACACGTCAAGAACTAGTCAAACATAAAAGTTAAGCATCGCTTGGACCAATGCGCATGATTCATGCATGCACACACATTCTTCTTTCTAGGCACTGTACACTGTACTGTTTCATGCAAAGGAGAAAGTGAGACCTGGTACGAAACGAGCGTATGCCCGGTGCTACCGGACAATCACTAGAATCATTGCATGCCTCGGTGCTTTATTCGGCTCGGATACGTAAGGGGCAAAATAAGGCAACACCGCAGTAGTAGTAATATTAGTTGTTTTTTAGTTATAGATAAAACAAGCACATCAAGTAAAGCTACTACCTTTATAAAAAATATATAACTCTCACTTCTTAAGAAAATCACACATTTTTATTAAATATATAAAAATGCTAATAAATCTAGAATAATCATTGGATTAAACTTGGAATATATTTTATACAGTATATTTATTGGTGTTATAAAAATTTAAAAGTAATGTTTTTTTATAAATTTAGCCATATATCCCAGCCTAGAATTACATGCTTTTAGAAACCGATGCATATAGTACTTTCCGTAGTGTTCACTTTTCTGCGGTTGAGCCTGGCCCAGGGCAGGGCAAGGTCACACTCACTCACTCATGCTGTCATGGGGCAGACAGGCCCAGCTAGCACACCAACCACAACCAGCCAGGCCAGCCGATGCAATGCACGCGTGGGGCCCTCCCGCCCGCCTGCGCTGCGAGCGAGATGGGCCGATCATGGCGGCACGCCAATCGCTCTTCCAAGAAGAAGGCATCTCCGGCTCCAGCCACGTACGGCGTGCGGGCCGAGCGGGCGCCGGGCATAGTGGCGGTGATGGCGAGTGCTGAGGCAGGTGAGGACACTGCCCTGCCCTCTGCCGGCTGCCCCGGCTGCCGCCAGCGCGCCCTGTGGCCGCGGTGGCCAACCCGGCCACGCAGCTCGCAGCGCCGGCCTTGCATCATGATGCTGCCTGCTTGTGCCTGCCTGCCTGCCCCGATCCAAGGCCTCCTCCTGCGCGCGTGTCGGCCGCCGGCGAGACACCAGCAGCCGGCCTTCCGGCCGGCCGGCCTCTGCGCTGACCTAACTTCACTGCACCTCTCCATCATCCATCGGGGCCTGCACTGCACGCTTGTGCCGCTGTTCGGGAGCAGGGCCAAACTCTGATCACAAGACACACAGAACCCCCGGCCTCCGATCCGTTCAAGTACACAGCAACAGCACTACGGAACTCAGCGTGTTCAGGTTCAGGATGCTGTAAACCTACGCGCATGAACAAGTTACAAGTACTCCTAGAGTTCCTCCAGGATGCTAGCTGCGCCTGACTGACTGATTGCATCTGCAGTTTATATATACACACATGCTGCAAAAATAGAGAGAAGAGACTGTACAGATACTGACAGTTTTTAAGAAGATACAGACATTGCTATTAACAACTCTAAAACAAGAAGATTTTCCTTTTTCTTGATAACTTCACAGGTTATTTTCCAGTTCTGAATCTCAGACTGACTGAGTGACTGACTGCATCTGCAGTTTATATATATACTGATGCTGCAAAAGAGAGAGAGAGAGAGAGAGAGAAGAGACAGTACAGATACTGACAATTTTTTAGAATATAGAGACATGATTAGTAACAATTAAAATTTCCTTTCTTCTTTTTTTTTAAAAAAATTCACAGGTTGCTTTCCAGTTCTGAATCTCAGACTGACTCACCAGTTTCTTTCGAGGCAATGGACATCTATATACGCACACAGATCATATCAGACCACCAAAAAGAATTCTTCCTCGGCCTATGCTACATACACTTCCCGGTCCTCTAGCTACATGGTCGCAACTTCATCTGCTTGTCGGCTATTATCAGTCGCGCTCTGCTATCTCAGTGAAGGTGATGGAGGTGCGCGTCGTCTCCTCAGACGACAGGGGGGACGACCGCGCCATGATGGAGGTCAGTAGCGTCGATGACGTGGCCCTGCTCCTCATCTTCAGGTCTCCAAAATCCCTGATCACGTCGGGCTTGCTGATCGTCTCTGTGCCCACGTCTGCCTCGCCTTTCAGCATGGCGACCACCGTAGACATCCCTGGCCGCCGTTTTGTGACGTCTTGGGTGCAGAGGAGCCCAATCTTCAGAAACCTACAGGCTTCATCGACGTGCAGGTCATCGCCCAGGGAGCTGTCTATGATCTTCCAGATTCCCCGGTCGTAATATCTCCATGTCTGCAAAGTACAGAAGTGCTTTGTTCAGAAATGCAGTTTGAAGCAACCACTTTCATGGCAAGCGTTCAGAATCCCGTATATACCTTCTCAAGGAGAATCTGGTCATCATATGGCAATTTCGTATCAGTATTGCATCTTCCACTCACAATTTCGATAAGCAGAACACCATAACTGTAGACATCTGCCTTCCGGGTAACTTGTCCTCTAATTGCATATTCAGGAGCCAAGTAACCTCTGCAAACAAAACTACAGTGTGAGATACCACACAAACCATGTCTGAGTAATCAAATACTAGTTTGGTTTCATTCTTTCCATTGCACTCCCTGATTAGATATTTAGATCAACAGAATCTTAAGTAACTGGTGACATAAATCTGGACAATTGTAGCTGCCAGTGCTTCTCACAACTAAGTTTAAAGGACCACCAGAACTACCATTGGAGTATGTCATAGAACACAAAGTAGTAAAAACACATACATCACAGAAGAGGTAATACTAATAATAACTTCCACTCACAGGGTCCCTGCGACTCTTGTGCTGACATGTGATACATCTGAAGGTAGAAGCTTTGCCAGACCAAAATCCGATATTTTTGGCGTGAGATCCTTATCGAGAAGTATATTGCTCGCCTTGATGTCGCGGTGAACAATGTGAGGGCGGACACTGTCATGGAGGAAAGCTAATCCTTGGGCAACACCAATGCAGATATTTACCCGTGTTCTCCAGTTGAACTGGATGTTGCTATGTCCTGAACCTATAGCACGGCAAGCACGAGAATGTTACATGATGTCAACATTTCACGTTGCTAAAAGGATGGCACTCCAGAAAGCAATATTGAATTCAGTAAAGAGAAACTACCTAGAAGGGTATGTGCAAGACTATTATTTTCAAGATAATTGTAGACAAGGATCCGGTGGTTTCCTTCTATACAGCACCCATACAGTTTGACAAGATTCTCATGTGCCACATCAGAGATTGCAAGAAGCTCATTAAGAAACTCCTTTGCACCTTGTCTAGAATGTAAAGACAGAACCTTTACAGCAATAGCTGTTCCATCCCTGAGCGTTCCCTGAAGTGGTAAGTTAAAAAAGGTTTCAAACACCAGTAATGCATTCTGGTCCTTTATCAATGAAAGTAGTTATGCTACTACCTTGTAGACAGGTCCATAACCCCCCTCACCAATCTTGTTGCTCTGGTCAAAATTAGATGTAGCTCTACTCAGTTCCCTGTAGCTGTATTTTGTTATATTCTCAGAACCAGTGAAATCTGCAGAAAAAATGAAGGAAGGCAGATTCATTAAAAGTTGACAACATGTGTATTACTTTTGAAATGGTGATCTTTTAAATAACTGTAGGCATAAGAGATCTTACAGTCATTAGATGGATTGTCTTGTTGTTGCGGCCCCCTTTTCCTCTTGAAAAAATGAGCAAAACAACTCATTGCTGACGTGTTTCAAACTATCAGTGCCCACCGTTGTGCAGTGTATCATTTAACTGAGATGATAGTGTTGGAATTTCTGATTATTTCATTATTGGGCATAACCCTAGACCATATAGTCTCATACATGGGCCTCATGGGCCTAATACACACATACTCCAACACCCCCCCGCAGTCTGAACTACCGGCGCAGCGGAGTTCCAGACTGGACATGAAAAGAAGTACACACACGAGCCCCCCCACAGACACAACTAGCCACTGGTGATGTTGAGGCTGGAGCGAAACTCGGTGAAGGCCGAGGTTAGGAGGCCCTTAGTGAAGATATCGGCGACCTGGGATGTGGTTGGTACGTGGAGGACCCGCACCTCGCCGATAGCAACTCGATCACGGAAAAAGTGAAGGTCGATCTCCACATGTTTGGTCCGTTGGTGCTGAACGGGGTTGGTGGAGAGGTAGACCGCACTGACGTTGTCGCAGTAGACCAACGTGCTCCGGTGGAGAGGGCTATGGAGCTCTCCAAGGAGCTGCCGGAGCCAGGAGGCCTCAGCCACGCCGTTGGCGATCAAGCGTACTCGGCCTCGGATCGAGCGGGAGGCCACCGCCGCCGCTTGACGACCAGACACCAGATTGCCGCCCAAGAAGACAGCGTAGCCGGAGGTGGAGCGCCGAGTATCCGGCAGCCGCCCCGGCCGGGCGTCCGTAGACAACCATCTCGGTGGAGGAGCAAGCCATAGTCAACGCATACCGGAGGTAGCGAAGAAGACGCTTGAGAGCAGTGAGGTGAGGCTCCCGGGGATCATGCATATGGAGACATAACTGCTGAACTGCATAGGTGATGTCCGGCCGGGTGAAGGTGAGGTACTGAAGTGCACCAGCAAGACTCCGATAAGCGATGGGATCTGCCACCGGTGGACCCTCGGTCTCGGCGGCTTGCCCCCTGTGTCAACCGGAGTGGAGCAGGGGTTGCGCCGGGCCATCCCAAATTCGCCCAGGATATCAAGTGTATACCGCCGGTGAAGAAGTAACCCTCAGCAGGATGGGGCTCAACAAAGGACCCCAAGGAAGTGGTGGAGCACACCCGCATCCTTCATAGCAAACTCCCCGCCGAAGAGAGGTGATGATGCGGCGAAGGGACTCACCGAGGTCGTGGAGGACAATATCATCAACATAGAGCAGCAGTGTACGCGGTCTCAGCTCCATGGTGATAGATAAACAAGATGTGTCGACTTGGCCTCCACAAACCCCAAAGTCGAGGAAAGCAAAGAAACCGATGGTTCCACGCCCGGGGGCCTGTTTGAGGACGAGAGACTTGTTGAGCCGGGCGGCACCATGTCGGGCGAGAAGAATCAACAAACCCCCGCCGGGCTGACTACGCATAACCGCCTCGGTGAGGAGACCATGGAGAAAAGCATTCTTGACGCCCAACCGATGCACGGGCCGGGAGCGAGTGAGAGCCAGTGAGAGCACCGTGCGGACGGTGGCCTGCTTGACCATAGGGCTGAAAGTCTCATCATAGTCGACCCCAGGGCGCTGAGTGAAGCCCCGGAGAACCCAGCGAGCCTTGTACCTCTCGAGAGTGCATTCAGCCCGGCGCTTGTGTGTCCAGATCCACTTGCCGGTGACAACATTGGAGCCCGGCGGACGGGGGCACCGATCCCACGCCTGGTTGGCGAGGAGGGCTGCGTGCATCCTCTTCCATCGCTGCGCCAAAGTGAGGGTCGGACAAGGCCTCGCTGGACGGAAGAGGGTACCGTGAGAGACCGCGAGTCGCCGGGCACGCCGCAAAGAGCCCGGGGCTGCAGGGTACCAGCCGCGTGTCGTGTCACCATATGGTGAACATGACGCAGTGTCGGTGAAGAAGCGGTGGGTGGTACACCGGGCGCCACGACACGGCAGCCGGGGCGGGGCGGGCAAGCCGGGCATCGCCGGGCGGGGAGAAGCCGCCGGTGTAGTAGATGACCGGGCGAAGGGGGGCCACCGGTGGTGACGGCGGCGGCGCAGCCCGGGCACGGTGCGGTAGACGAAGCGCCGGCCGGGCGAAGCGCGCGGGCCGGAGCGCCCGGGACCCGCCGTGCAAGGACGGGGCCGCCCCCGAAGACGGGTGGCGGGCGTGGCGGCGCTTAACTGCACGGCGCCGGTAGACGAGCGCCGGCTAGGCGAAGCGCGGTGGTGCCGGAGTCGACGGCCTGGGACCCGCGTCAAAGGTGGACGGGGCGGCCCTAAGGGGAGCCCTCGATGCCCGGGCAGGGAGCAGGGCTAGAGGAGTCACCGGTAGGTGTCGAGCTGGTAGCGGTACCTGCAGGAGACAACTGTAAAGGTGGCTCGACCACCGTGTCAGTGGGAAACAACAAGGAGAGGTCGACTCGGAGTGGAGGTGGGTGTGGTGGTGGTGGAGTACGGGAAGACGGACTCATCAAACACCACATGGCGAGAGATGAGGACCCGACGAGAGGTGAGATCAAAGCATCGGTACCCCCCCTTATGATCCGGGGAGTACCCGAGGAAGACACGAGAGTCGATCGGGGAGCCGCCTTTTGTGCGGAGCGGTGGCGTGGTGTTAGGGTAACACGCACACCCGAAGACTCGAAGGTGATCGTATCGGAGGAGGGGTACCAAAGAGAGCGTGGTGTGGTGTGGGAGCCGAGCAAACAAATGGAAGGAAGACGGTTTAGAGATAGGTGGCGGTGTGTAAACTCTCAGCCCGTGCGAGCAGAAGTGACGCCTGAAGCGTAAGGGTGCGCACGGTGTCATTGGTGGTGCGAATCATGCGCTCAGCCTTGCCGTTCTGAGAGGAGGTATATGGGCAAGACATGCGCAACTGGACACCGTGAGAGAGGAAGAAGGCACGAGAGGTGGAGTTATCGAACTCACGGCCATTGTCGCACTGGACGGCCTTGATGGTGAGGCCGAACTGCGTGGACACCCAAGCGAAAAAGTGGAGAATCGCAGGAAAAGCATCCGACTTGGCACGTAAAGGAAAAGTTCACGAATAATGAGAGAAATCATTAACAATCACAAGATAGTACTTATAACCAGAAATGCTGATGACAGGAGATGTCCATAGGTCGCAATGTACAAGATCAAAAATGCGAGCCGCATGAGAAGAACTATGAAAAGGAAGACGAACATGACGGCCCAGTTGGCACGCATGACACAAATGCTCATCGTGAGCCCGAGTACATCGAATATCGGAACTACGACTGAGCTGCATCAGGGCATCACGTCCAGGATGGCCGAGGCGCCGGTGCCAAGTAGTGGAAGAGGTAGTGGCGGCGAAAGCAGCTGACAAATCAGATGGCGAAGAAGGCGAGGCAGACGCCGGGAAGCGAAGAGTGTAAAGAGGCCCCGTGCTATCACATCGGAGCAGAGGACGCCGGGAAGCCAAATCCTTCACAGTAAGACCAGAAGAGTCAAACTCCACAGAACAAGAATTGTCAGCTGTAAAACGACGAATGGAAAGAAGGTTGTGAACCATCGAAGGTGCAACAAGAACATCAGGAAGACGAAAGGAGCCATGAGTGCCGGTAGCACCCACGTAAGACAGAAGACACGAACCATTTGCGACCATAATGGATGAAGGGTGAGAGGAAGAAGGAGGGTGAATGGACGAGAATATACCGGGGTTGGGGGTGGTGTGGTAGGTAGCCCCCGAGTCCGCGATCCACTCTGGGCCGACAGGAGGTGTCAGGCCTATAGTGCTGAAGGAGTGTGCCAAGTCCGCCTGGCTCCAACCGGGAGGCACGGGCGAGGTGCCGGAGAGCGCGGGGTGGAACCCGGGAGGAGCACCAGTGAGCATGGCGGCCGGCGGGCGAGGCACACCACCGGGAGCCTGGAAGGGCCACATGGAGATGCGCCCTGACCATGGGTTGTGGAAGGATGGCCAGGGAGCGTCTCGTGGTGGTAGTGGAGCCGGTGGAGCCTGATTGGCCCCATGACAGCCCCCCCACCCCCCCCCCACGGCCACCGCGACGACGACCACCACGGCCCCCCACCCCCGCCGCCCGAGAGGAGGAGGACCCGTAAGGGACGACGGTGGGACGACGGTGGCCGAGGAGTCGGGCGGCGGGCGGTGGTAGGGCAGCAAGAGCGCACGAGGAGGTCGAGGACCCCGGCGTAGAGACGGGCGCAGGCGGGACACCCTGAGTGAGCTCCTCCAGGGCAAGGTCGTCCCGGATCTCGAGGAAGGTGGGGGGTGGGCCGCTGCCGCGGTGAGTACGGAGCGGAGGTGGCCGAAGCGGTCGCCGAGCCCCCCTGAGGACGTTGAGGACCAAGATGCGGTCCTCCACGGGCCGCCCAAGGTCCCCGAGGGAGTCCGCCATGTTCTTCATCCGGCGGCAAGGCGCTGACGGAGAGGTCACCCCGAACGAAGTTGCGGAAGCTCGCATCGAGACGAAGTGCCCGGGTCTCGGCATTGCCCAGGAACTGGCCCTCGAGTGCAATCCAGGCTCGGCGAGCGTCGGGGGCGTTGCGGACGATGTCGTGGAGCTCGAGGGAGATAGTCCCGACGATCCAGATGGGACGATGCTCGCCAAGGCGGAACCACGCCAGTTCTGGGCCGCAACCGAGGGGTCGAGGAGACGTGGTCGCCGAGGGCGTAACGCCGAGGGGTGAGGAGGAGCGATCCCGCCAAATGGGCGAGGAGTGCGACTCCGGCTCGAGGACGACAGGGACGAGGTTCCGAATGTTCTGACCCCCCGCCGGCCTGGTAGTGGAGCCGGGCCGCCAGCCGGGGGCAAAGGCCGCGGCCGGGCGGGCGGTTTTGGAGGCCCGCGGCCGGGCGGCCGGAGGCCAGCGGCGGGCGCGGCCAGGGTGGCGGCTCGGGCGGCGGGTCGGGCGGCTCCCGGCCACCGTCGCCCACGAGGAAGAAGAGGGGAGGGAAGGGAAGAAGGAGTAGTAGCTTGGAGGGGGAGGAGGCGGGCGGGCCGGCCATGGCGGCGGCGGCGGGCGGCGCCGGCAAGGTGGCGGCCGGGGAGGGAGGGAGGAAGGAGAAAACCTAACCCTAGCTTGATACCATGTTGGAATTTCTGATTATTTCATTATTGGGCATAACCCTAGACCATATAGTCTCATACATGGGCCTCATGGGCTTAGCCTCATGGGCCTAATACACACATACTCCAACAGATAGTTCAGATCCTGAAACATGAGGACATGAACAGAGGTTCTGCTTATGCGAAGTAGCAGTATACACAATACACTAGGCAACTTGCAACAATAAAACGAGCAAAACTCATGGTTCACAAAAATGGAGACCAAAGTAAAAAGCCAGAAACTAAATGCTACTAATCACTAGAAAGCGTATATCCTTTTCTAAAAAATCTAGAAAATGTATATTGGCAAAAATTAATTTCCCACAATTGCAGTATATAGCAGGAATCTATGTATACAGTATATTGTATGTTTGTAATAACAAAAAATAATTAGAACCTCACTAAAACAGTATGTTATGTGATATGTGTGTTATAGTTAGAAAACAAAAGTTTCTCCCTTTTTTTGTGGTGGGGTGCGTGTTTTGGGGGGGGGTGGTGGTGCAGAGGGTTCAGAATTGCAATCTATAGAATAGTAGGGTTTTTTTTTTTTTTTTGAAAAGCAGGAGTTTCCTCTTCTTATATGTCCCATATGGTCCAAACATGTCAAAATCTCAAATATAGTGCTCAGAATAGATCCAACCAAACAGCCATAGAGATGCTGTTGCAAAAAAGAAAAATTCTCTTGAGTTCCATAAGGTTGCATAAATTATGTCCACACCTACTGTTTTTTATGCTATACAAATATCACAATCCCACTCCCACCCACCAGATTCCTAAGTTCTGTTGACCACATAGTTCTTTTTCCCCAAGGAGTCCACATTATTCAAAGTACACTCGAAGCATGGACAGGAGCAGGAAAACCACTGATACACAAAGCAACGATTTCATCACCCGTATCCTACTGTTGATTCACAAAAGGTTCAGTGATCTAGCCTACTTATGTCTGCAGATCACTGAACCTTATTGATGACTATTTATTGGAGACTTTGGTATTTCACTTGTTGTACCAATTCATGTGACAATAATTCAAAGCAGTGGTTTCATCACCCATATCATGTCATTAGATAGTACCAATTCAGGAGGCAATAATTCAAAGAACCCTTTTTTTGCTAGGTGTTGCCCACATAATTCAAATGCAGTTCAAGTAGTACGAACAAAACAGTAGCAGGAAAACCACTGATGCACAAAGCAGTGGTTTCATCACCCGTATCCTATGTTCATTCACAAAACAAACTAGCACCGTGGCACAGGTGTCATCAACCTCATTGATGACCATTGATTGAGACGTTGGTATTTCAGTATTTGGCTTTTAGTGCCAATTCAGGTGACAATAATAATACGATCAAGATCAAACACGGTAGGCTAGGCCCACTACAGCCTTTGTCTAATTCAAAATATCTCCTATAATAGTTAGATAGGCATCAACATCAGACTCCTTCCCTAACACAACTAACATATTTTGGAGAAAAAAATCGCCATACACGGTTCATTCTTCCAATAAACAGCCAAGAAGACAACCCACCAATTCAAAGAAATGCTTCAGTAGACAAAAGACGTGTGCAACCTGTAAGTCATTGCTTATGTAACTGATTGTTGTTGTGAGTAATAAATAACACCCCGTGCAGCAGCACAGCAACGGGTTACGGCCCAAGGTACAGAATAATGACGAATAGAAATACTAGTACTACATATGCGCTGGCATCCAATCCAACCAATTGATTACTGCGAGCAACTGATGCATGATTGGCTTCAATCTGCACATTTGTACTGTGCATAGAATCCAGGCATGGCGTGATGATTCATCGGAAGCTGACAATTACAGTACTTGTTATACTGACGACATCCAGAGTTGGGATCAGAAATTCAGAACTAAAATCTCTTTACTAGGCGTTCTGTCCAGAGACTATATATCAGGTAATCAAGTAATTGGTCTGAGTTAGGCGGCGTTGATCGATCAAAGACAAAAAAATCAGTGTTTGTGTCGCCTAATAATCCCGTGCCCAACAAGGGCCACAAGCAAGGATTTACGCAACAGGCCAGCAAGACAAGGATCAAGACAACACAGAAAGGAAAGAAAAGGCGAGAGGGATCTTCCCTATGAAACTCAGCGAGACGGCGAGACTGACCTGAAGCGCGGCGGGAGGCGATCGAATCCAACCGCCAAAGCACAACTGAACTTGTTCAAGCTTGGTGATCCTGACAGGGCAGCCCGGGCGGTTCCAGTTCCACCGTGGCACAAAACCACCGCAATAGCGCGCCGCAGCAAGTAGCCGGGGCTGGCCAGAGGCACTCTGCTCCGGCTCCGGCTTCGGCGCCGCCGCACGAGCACGGGCAGGGAGGGAGGGGATCGAGTTAAAGGTGGCAGCTTTTTTCTTGGACTTGGAAGTTTCTTCGGCTTCTGCAATGCGGGATGGATGGGAGAGAGGAGAGGAGAGGACAGGGAAGGGCGGAAGGATTGTACTCGTATACTACGAGCATGGCGGGCGCAGTCAAGCCGTTGACTCGGCGAGCGGGCGGGCGAGCGGGCCGGCGGTGGCCGGGGCCGGGACGCGGGCTCTGGGCCGGATCGGTGGGGTCGGGGGCCGGGTGGCGTCACCACGGGGGCCACCGCAGAATGCTCCGGTTTGGTGAGCCCTGAGCTGGAACTCGGAGTCGGCTGAGACGAGTTGAGAACTTGAGATTGACCTCACCACAGGGTTTTAAAACCGTTTTTAAACCGCCGGTTTGACCGGTTTCCGGTCAAACCGGGCCGGACCGTTCGGTTTGAATATATAAACCGCTAAATTTTTAAATTTGAAATTTAAATTTGAAAAATAAAAATTCTAAAAAAAAATTCCTAAAATATAGTTCATGATTTATAGAATCTAATGGTGTCAAAATTTTTCAAATTTGAGTTCGTTTAGTATTTATTTAGACGTTTGGAAATTTAAAAAAAAAAAAAAAAAAAAAAAGCCGCACATTAAGGCCCATTAAATCATGAAGGTCGAAAAATATACTAAACGCACTCAAATTTGAAAAATTTTAACATCATTGGATTCTATAAATCATGAAGTATTTTTAAAAAAAAATTTCTAGCATTTTCTTAAATATTTTTCATTTTTCATTTGAAAAATTTTGACATCATTGGATTACCGACCCAAAAACCGCTTAACCGGCCGAAAACCGGTCCTAACCGGCCGGGTAAACCGGTTATAACCGTTTGAACTACGCTTGCTTCAAAATTCAAATTTGAAATTCGAATTGTCCCCATAAAATCGGTTTCCGATTTATACCTACCGCAGATAAATTTAAACACCGGCCGGCGGTTTAGTTCCGAATCTGCGGTAAGTGAAACCCCGCCTCACCAAGGAGACGATCGGTTTTAAATTTTGACTTATAAAATTTTTTGAATATATATGCTAAATTTTAACTTTAAAATTTGGCTACTAGGAATCTAAATAACCTAACTAAAATAGTACTTTTCCATTCTAAATTATAAGACGTTTGACTTTTTTAATACTAAATTTAACCACTCGCCTTATTTAAAAAATTTTACAAAATATCACTTCTTTTGCCTTCAAAAAAAACTGAAATTTGACTATTTTTGTACAATTTTTTTGAATAAGACGAACGATCAAACTTGGTGTCAAAAAAGTCAAACGTTTTATAATTTGGGATGGATGGATTAGCTAAACTTTAGCTAAATTTAGCTACTTTCATTGAGCTAAAGCGCAAAATTTAGTCTCTATTAGCTAGAGCATCCAAACACCTTCAACTAAAGTTTAGTTAAGAAACTTTTAGCTAGCTAAAATTATACTTTAAAAATTTTAGCTAGCTAAACTTTAATTGAGTGCATCCAAAGAGACCTTAGCACTGCTGTCTTTTTTATAAATTTATGTAGACGTAGTAAAATTTAAATCATTCTACATTGATAAACCAGCTATGACAAAAAAAAAAATAATATTTTATAATTTTTTTAAATAAAATAAATGGTAAAATTTAGTGTAAAAAAGGAAATGTTTTATTAATTAAGTTGGATGAAGTACCTGATATATAAATATAAATATTAAACGCAGATATCTCTATTACGAACACAAATGAACACATGAACACACCACACGGCATCTATAAGCTAAAAAAACCAGCACGCGTCTGAGCGTAGATTTGACCAATGTGAAGCCAATTTTAGTAGCAGATAGTAGTGGTATGGTATAGGGGTACGTATATACATGTGATGACTGACGAATGAACCACGTTTCCGATGGTAATAAGCTACGAGAGCTTCTAGAAAACAATCATCCAACATTATAGGTATATAGGCAATGGAGGATATTGGCGCCTTTTGGAGCGTCCGGCCAAACTAAAAATCATTCCCCTTTTTGTGCTCCATCAATTCACACTAGTTAACCATGCATCCAACGGGTTGGATTAATAATCTAATCGACAACACGAGCTGTTGCATCATGTGTGTATTACTATATTGATGTGTGTTTACTTTTTCCTAATAATCTCGAAGGTGACGTGACGCAATCGATCAGCTGGCATGTGCATATTTATTGGCAGCCAGCAACATATATAATCGCAATCTCTACAACTTTCTTCAACATGAAAAGCGGTTTGACCTGGTGCAATATGTAAGGCCACGCTATTAATACCCCCATTACATTTAGAGGTGCTGCTCAGCATCTCCAAAAGTTTCCAAGATCCACTCCTAATTCTGATTTTTAGCGAGATAAAAAAAAAATCTCCAACAACTATCTATCTCAACTCCTAATACAAATGTACAAGTGACAAAGAAGTATAAAGGTGGTTGGAGTAATTTAAAAATAATTTAAAATTATTGATGTAAAATTATTTTTGAAGACTATTGAGGAACCCAACAAATAAATTCCCAACATTTTTTAGCCGCTTGAGAAACTCATTAATTTTACTCAAAAAAAAAGAAAATCATTGATTTATCAATTATTTTTTGAAGAACTGGAGATGCCCTAAGGGTCTCCAAACGACCCTATTTAGTTTACTAAGTAAGTTTCTTCACTATTGATCCCTAACATTATTTGGTATCTCATCTAAGTCCCTAATTTATTAATTTACATATCTAAATCGCTAAACCTGTTACTTATGCCACTCTAGGTGCAAATGCCACTAATTGGCATGCAGGTGGTTGTCTATGTGGTGAGTCAGCATGGCCATCTTTAAGAGCAGTCTTAGTGGGAATTTCATGGCACATTTTGTAATACATTTAGATTTTGAAAACAATGCAGAAGAGTTTCATCCCCATGAAACTATTTATACTCTCATAAAACTTTTACAATGTCTCTCTTCATTAATACAATGTTATGTCCGATGAAACTTTGTGAAACTTTCATTGAGAGTGGCCTAAGAAAGACATGATTTAAAGGGGGTGGCATGTGGGTCCTACTAGAACTTTTATGTATGAACAACACTGATGTGGACAATTAATGAATTAGTGATGGCATCATGTACATGCTAAGTAAACTGATTCATACTAATAGAGATGTCTAGATCTCTAGTGAATCACCTAGTAAATTAGTGGATCTAAATGTGTAAATTATAGTTGGGAGTTAGATTAGATGACACCATGAAATAAGTTTAAGGATCGATGATTTATTTTAGTTCAGTTATTAGCATAACCTCTAAAAGCATCTTAAAAGGAAGAACCATTATGGGAAATAATTAAATATAAGAAACATACTTAGAATAATAAACATTACTCTCTTTTGTCACAAAAATACTTTGTCTAGATTTAAAGCTAGAATTGGATTGTTTTTTATGTACTAGTACTACATCCAAGATAGTAACGACGACCAAGAAACGAGTGGATGACGTGGCAGAGTCGTAGCACACGCGACGTTTTGGTTAAGCTGACTGATATCCAAGAGAGGTTCCAGGAACCGAAGGCGATGGCCGATAGATGTGGACGTATACGCCATTGGATCGAGTCCAGCCAAACCATCTCGTTTAGACTTTACTTGCATAATAAATATAATATACTATATATGTTGCTGTCACCTCCGATCCTTTTCGTGCCCATCGAGTACACTAAAGATTTGTTAGTAGCAGTCGTATCATCGTCTTACTAGCCAGCGGTCTGCGGATTAATCAGCTACCTTGTCGTCCTTCGGTCAGCGTTTTAGTTTTTCCATTTTTTAAAAAAAATATATGTATGAAAACAGAATAAACTTAAATTTTGAAAAGGAATGGAGGTAGGAGTAGTAACTTGTTGAAATGAATCATTTGATGTCCGCTTAAAAGATGGTCGCAAATCAGCAGCAGTACTGTTGTCTGCACCAAACTCTGCTTCACTGATGAGTGATGAGCACTGAGCAGGATCCATCAATGGTCGTGCAGCATCGGAGAGACTCTTACCTAATTCTACTCCTACTAAACAAACTGCAAATCAGCAGGAGTAGTAGCTGGAGCCTGGAGGTTTGCAGGAGTAGCTGCTAAACTGCAGTTGCTATTGCTGCTGCTCCCCCGGGCACAAGCAATTTGGAGTCTTCTCTCTTCTAGAATGTCTCGCTCTCGGAGAGACGACTGAAGAGAGCACCTGCTTTGCTCGTTACAGCCCACTCTGCGTCACAGCTTGCTCCTCGATCGGACGAGAGAGAGACGGGCAATGACGATTCTGAATGAATTCCAGCGTGCAGACGGCAGATAGCATGATGACCTCTGCAGATTTCTGCTTGTACGTTGGACGTGGACTAGTGGTTGGCGGTGGTCTTCTTCAACGACTGTTTCTCGATCGGCTTGGCTTCCCTAGGTTGAAGATATATGCATGCTGTCGCTAGCAAGGATAGAGCAGTACTACATGTAGAGATTGATACAGTCCACACAAGACCACATGGAGCCTGAAGCCCTGAACTGACTGAAGATAAGTTCCCTCATTCCTAGGGCAAACCACTGGTCACTGAGTCTGGAGTTGTGCTCTTTTGCTGTCACGGATTGACGGCTACATTGCATTGTTTTGCGGCACGCACTGGTCAAATCTTCACCTTTCCTCTTCCAAAAAATATACCTTTGTGTTTTTAAAATAAGGAGATGGTGATCAGAAAAAAAAAGTTGGGGCATAAGTGTTTTTGGTTGTTGGGCGATCCAGCTGACAAATTGAAGTTGAGAGCTAAAAACAGTCTTTTTAGGTTACTGGGCTCTGTTTCTCGGCTTCCCTAGGTTGAAGATATCCCGTCGCATGTTTTTGGGCTTGTTGCAAAGTGAGGAGGACAATGGCAAACTGGTTTCAGCTGCCAGCGACAGATATGGGAAATTTCGCCGAGCACAGCTGCACAGGTAGAGGTTTAGAATCTTGGTTTGCATCCTTGCTGAACGATGACTTTCTCTGCTCTGATGTGAAGCTAGGATTTTGTTTACCTTCATTCAAATCGCCTTCAACTTATAGGTGGGAAAATATTGGGTGCAAATCCCCCAGTCGGTGGAACTGTGAAAGCCCTCTAAATATACAGTTGGGCGTTTTTAAAATTTTTGAAACTGTAAACATCCATCGTCACAGAAATTTGAGATTCAAAATCGTTTTACAAAAATTCCTATAAAACTAACAAATTTGATATGCATATTCCTCTAGTGCTTATGAACCAAGAATCTGTTTTTTTTTATATGATGTTTTCTGGATTGATTTTGAATCTTAAATTTTGTGAAAAGGTGCATCTACAGTTGCACGGTTAGATGTGCATATAGCTTCAATTTTTTAAAGGAAAAAACTTGTAAGTATGTTTTTCTAATGGTTTTCACGATTTCCACGAATATGGGGATATTTTCTCCCACCAAGATCAGGAGAGAAAAAGAAGATGATCTCCAGTAACATTTTCCTCCTCCGGAGAGTACTTTCGGACCAAAAAAAATTCTGCTATGGATCTGGGCCGAACGTGAAGATCTGAGCCGAAATTACTGCTATGGATCTGGAGTGTTCCTCTTCTTGTACTCCTACTTTTTTGGGCCTAGTTGGATGCCTCTCCACTTGTAATGAAAAAAGCTGGGGCGCGGAAGTGCAGCCCGGCCCATCAAGACTGCTTTTTCCGCTTTTACGTTCCGTGCCAAGACATGAATGATGTTTGTCGGTGTCGGTCGGCAGAGCATGTCGGGTCTCCAAGATGCCGCCAGTCGCAGCTGAGCACATTCATGGCGATCACCAATGAGTACGGGCTCCTCTGTCAGATAGTACGTAGGAGTACTGTCCGGCTCATCAGCGCACGCACGACGTGAAAAAGAAAAAGAGAGGAGGAGAAAATACTCCATTACTACCAATTTGCCAGATGACTCCGGTTCTGTTCACTTAGCTTATGAGCCGGCTTAGTTTATCAGCCAGCTAAAACAGTGTTTTACTCTCATAAAAAATTAGTCATATTTAGAAAACAGTGTATCAATTAACCTAGGAACAATCGGCATCGCAGGACACCAACGACAAAGAAGAGATGTGTGGATCAGTAAACGCCACCCTGACGTACAGTAGCATCATCATCATCATCACATTGCAATCCAAGCTCCGGGCACTCTACGTACGTACTCCCTCTGTCCTATGGACTTTGTCGTTGGAAAACCGTGTCCCCTCACAAACACGCTTTCCGAGGAGGGAGTACATTGCGTTGGCAGTCACAGCACACGCACACGGGCACACAGACATACACACACACACAGATCAGGCAGCAGCGTTGTGCTAGCTGTGCATTCTCCTTCCTAGCAGCTACGAGTACGTACACAAATCTCTGGCGCCTTCGCCGCTCGACAGCCCTCCTTCATCTCTCGGCGGCGGCCGGGACCGGGAGGCGGAGCGCGCAGGCGGCGCCGGCAGGCAATCAAAACCCCGAGCACCGGCGCCGGCGCCGCACTAAGCTACTAGAAACCCAACGAACCAATAAATGAAAAAAGGAAAACAAAGCCACGCTAGTTAAAGTCGTCGTCTTGGCTCGGTCGGTCGTCGTGCCACCAGCAGTCTCTCCTCAGGGCGACTCCGACGAGTTGGTGGTGGACACGGTGATGAGCGTGGACGCGGACGACGACGACGTCCGCGGCGTCGCGGAGGGCTTCACCAGCACCACGGGCGTCTTGCTCTCCAGCCGCCGGTGGTGCTCACGGACCAGCTGCTCCGCCACGCCGTCCAGCCGCTCGCCGTTGCTCTGCGCCATCAGCTTCTTGCCGCGGAACAGCACCGACTCCACGCACCGCTCCGCCAGCGCCGCCTCCGCCGTCGAGCCGGCCGCGATGCCGTTGCCCTGGATGCGGGCGTAGTTCGTCGCCCGACTCTCCCCGAACGCCATCGACACGGCCTGGTCAACCTGCCAAGAACCATGTCAGTGTCAGTCAGACCTGCGCTGTCCATTCCATTTCGTTCCAGCTGCTGCTGCTGCTGCTGCTCGTGTTCGAGCTAGCTAGAAATGGTCATCTCACCATGTCGGCCTGGCAGGCTCCGGCGATGCGCAGGAGGCTGGAGGACGAGGCGCGGGCGAGCGAGGCGGTGGCGGCGGCGGCGGCGCTGCCGCCGAGGGACAGCACCACGAGGTCGCCCGCGGTGGCCGCGAAGGGGAACTCGCGCTTGTTGTGGAGCACGTGCGTGAGCGCCACGGCCGTCGGGTTGGCCACGGCGGCGGACGCGCCGCCGGCCCCCGCCGCCCCCCGCCGCGGCAGCGCGCAGCCTGGTGCGCCCGTCCAGCGACGCCACCTCCGCGGGTCCCACGCCGCAGGCCGCCGCGCACACCTGCCACAGCGGGAAGTCGAACGCGTCGGCCTCCACGGCGTCGGCGCGGGAGAAGACGAACGGCGCCGCGCTCGCCATGTCGTAGCACGGGATCAGCAGCGGCTTCGCGGCGTCGCGCACCGTCAGGTCGCCGAACACCTTGCGGAACGCGGCGGCGTCGGGGCGACGGAACGACGACAGCAGGCCGGCGCCGCGATGCCCGGACAGGAGCCTGCGGTTCTTGGCCACGAACTCGTGCGCCGCCTCGGCGGGCATCCGGCAAGCGAACAGCGCCGCGGCGAGGAACCCGCCTGCGCCGGAGCCGGCGGCCAGGTCGAAAAAAGTCCGCGACGCGCGCGGCGGAGTTACCGGAGAGCTCCTGCAGGCGGCGCTCCAGGCGGACCAGCGCGGCCGCGGCGAGCGCGCCGCCGTCGGCGCCCCCGTCGATGGAGAGCACGCGGACGCGCCCCGCGGAGGAGCACGCGCCGCCGCCCTCCAGGGGCGACGACGCGCCGAACAGGAAGTTGGACTCGAGGATGGAGAAGATCTCCTGGCTCAGGCGGTCGGAGCCGCCGGTGTACGCCACTGCCGGCGGGGACGGCAGCTGCAGCGTCTGATCGAGCCGTGCGAGCGAGGCGGTGGCCATTTGCGTGTTCGACGTCGGCTTCTCTGTTTGCCCTGGTCTGTCGGCACCTGGATTGGATTGGATTGGGTCGCGGACGGAGAATGCGAATGCGATTGGTGATTGGGAAGGAAGGCAGGTGCTGAGGTGAGGGTGTGCGGCATCGTCTTCCCGGCAGAGAATTTATACTGGAGCTGGAGCAAGCACACTGGCTTCCTTCCCGCCACGGCGCTCGTGCCCATTGACGCGGCTACTGCTGAGCCGCGTGTCCTTTTCTGTCCTCTCGCTTCATCACTGAACGCTTCGGTTATTCAGTTGGTGCTCTGTTTGTTTTTTTTTTTTTTTCTGTCTTTTTTTTTTTTTTTTTCATGGCTTGATTGATGGGCAATCTAAGGACCCTCTTCATCCTTTTTTTTAAGGAGAACAAGGCAAACCTTAGTTAGTGGGATATATCTCGGAGGATTTAGTGAAGAATTCTGGGAACAAATTTCAACGCTTAATACATTAGATGTCAAATACAAATATACTTACAGAAATTGAAAGGTGTAAATGCCAAAAGATATACTCCCTCTAGATTGGTAATTCAAGTTGTTTTAGACAGCGACAAATGTCTTCAAAGCATAACTTTGATTTATTATTTTTATATAAATATTTACTAAAAAGTGATATATGTATATTTTTATAAAAGCATTTTTCTAGACAAATCTATTTATATGGTTTTTGCATTTTTAAACTTAACAACTTAAAAGTTATTTTTGATTTATATTCTTAATGTTTGATCTAAGTCCTATCCAAAAGGACTTGAATTAACAGTATGGAGAGAGCATGTGTAAACCTAGAACCACTAGCAAACAAAACTGATTCCAATAGGAGAAACAAGAGAATCCCAAAGATCTAATGATCTAGAGTTATTAGAACCAAATTAAATGCCTCTCAGATTCTATTCTATAAACCAGAAAGAACAATTTCGCTGGAGAACCTTTTTTAGATTCTCTCTTTACAGACTTATTAAACGAAGTGGCTCGCAAAAATCGTGTGGCTATATATCATGTTATTAGTCAACCATAGTACAACTGAACCGCTACCTTCATATTTGGAATCTATGACGAGTTCGTCGATGTTTTGGTAATTTGGTCAAAACAGAAGTTTTTCTCTTTTTTTATTGGTTTCATGTTTTTTTCTAATAATGACACGGTTGATACATGGCAGAATAGGTACAAGCATATTTGTTAGGTACAAGCATATTTGTCTCTCTATCTTTTTTTTTTTGCATGATGGTTGTGGTGGATAATTTATTTCCTCTTAATAATTTGGTAATGTAATTTATTGACTTCGACAAAGTAATGTGGAAATGCTTATTTTGTTGCCCAAATCCAAAGACAATGGATATTTCTTCAAAGAAGCTGAATCCCTGCCAAAATATGCCTTACAGGTACTATGTACTGGAAAAAGTATCATACTAAAACATAGATGAGTATTTCTAGTCGAAGTTGTAATCCTCTCTTGTTTCAAGCCATAATTAGCCAAAAAAACAACTGCCCTTGTTATTATTCTCTGATGTATGATGTAGCTATCCACTGAAAGCGTGGAGCGCAACTTTGTTGGCGCGTACGTGCAGCTCAATATATGCTAGCACTCCACTATGTCAATACGGACAAGCAGGAAATGTGCAAATTACATGCATGGTCCTTGCAAGGCTGGTTGTTAGCCCGAATAATCCGGGGCGAATGCATGGCGATATGGGACCAGCAGGCATACAATTCATACCCTGGGCAGGCAGGCATCTCCCTTTTTTGTTTATGCAGATGCAGGCCAGGGCCAGGGGCAAAGCAAATGCAAATTCTTCACCCGTGGGGCTAGCTTACTCAATGAGGACATATAGATTACTAGGGGGAAACTTTGAGAACAAGAAAGTGCGCCGGCGACCTTTGCCTGATCGATCCTTGCCCATTCGATCGATCGTGCGCACATCGATCTATTTGGTATCTAATTTATCTATCGATCTATCCTACGCAGCAATAATAGTTGTACCAGTTGTGATGTACACACATCCGTACGTGTCCTGGTGATCTCGAGAGGTTAGTTATTAGTTAGACGATAAAAAGGAGGACACAACAAGCATATATTGTCGATGGAAGGAGCAAAGCAAGCGAGCATCATTCTAGCTAGGCTTGTTTGTTTCGCGATCGACCCCAATGCAAAGCAAAGTAGCGCCCAAAATGATGGATCGATTCCCCACCATCTGTCTCTCTATATCTACTCATCGACTGGCCGGAGTAGGAGTAGCTTAATTAGCTCAGCATTAGCTCACTCACTCGATGGTCAGACGATCACTAGCCGACGGACGGACGACTCCGATCCCGTCCTTATGTGTCCTGCCCATGCATCATATGCATGATTGCTGCTTCAATCCATTCATTTCCCGCTAGCTCCATTTCGTCTCATCTTGAGCTTTACTCAACCTTATTAGTAACCACCAACCGCTACTAGTGTACTACGTACTCCTATCTAGCAGCTAGCTAGCTACTCGAGCCATTGCCATGCCATCAGCTCCGGACTACAGTTAAAAGCCACCACCACTTGGTGCTCACTCCATGCACATATGCCGCCACGTACGGACCGTTCGGAGCTCTCAGCTCGCCATCATATATCGCGGGCCCATGTGTAATCTTAATGGTTTTTTCTAAAAACTCGGTCAAAGATAAAAAAATTTGTCTCAATATAATTCTAAAATTTGATTCTTAATATAATTCTAAAATTTGATTCTTTTATGGAGCGAGGGAGTATATCGAGGAAGACACAGACGAGTACATATAACGATTTGGCTGGCTATGCTGGCGCATGATCGATTCCGTGCGGTGCGGGGTGGGGGCGGCGGTGCCCGCCCGCCCAATCATTTGCTCTCATCCCTACGGAGACGAAGCAACCCGCAAACCGAGTGCGAGTGGACGATGCGCATGGACGGGTGCACGCATGCATAGATTAGGACGGTAGGTGCCGGCAACCGTAATGCAAGCAAGCAATGTTTGTTTGTTTGTGTGTGTGTGTGACAGAGAGAAAGTGTGCCACTAGCTCTAGCACATTGCAATAGTTTTCTAATCCAATAGTAAAATATCCCAAGTGCTCTCAAATCATGCCAATATATATGTCATGGATGGCGCTTAATGGTTTCCTTGACTACGAACGTACGTATCTCCGTGATCATTGCAACTCTTGTTGCGTATTGTGATTGTTTGTATGCACGCGTTGTTGGTCCATCGATCCATCTTTTGGTTCTTGATTGGGGGTTGGGGTTTCGTTTGTGTTGTTGGGAGCAATGCAAGCGAGAGATAATGAACGGAAAAGGCGGCCTAAATTAAAGCAGCAAGGACGGATCGGACCCGACGACGCAAAAATAAAACAAAAGGTGTGTCCCTTGATTGTAAGGTAGGCACAAGGCAAGGCCCCATTTTTTTTTTAGAAAAAAAGGGGGAACATGATGCTAACCCTCGTTGATTATATTATAGTTTATTCGTGATGAATAGAATAGCTTTCTCTAGCGTGCGTCGACCTCGCTTCTTCGCTTGGGTGCTCTGCTCTGCTTTTGGCCGGGCTATTAGCTTACTCGACGACAAGGTCTTGGATATGTCCGATCCTACTCTTCTTGTCCACCACTACACATGCACCGTGTATCCAAAGAATGAGATAATTCTCTAATGTGTTATTATTAGTATACCACACATGCTAATCTAGTAATCTGGATTCTGAAGCAACTTTAAGCACACCAAAGGTGGACTGAGGGCCTATATATACCTATAGCAAGGGCTTCTTCCTCCCACTTGCTCTTGTTTCC
>JADLZL010008269.1:0-42674 GCA_015844335.1 Chrysopogon serrulatus | reverse complement strand
CACCTTAAGTCTAGTGTAATGTGCATTAAGTAAATAGGAGTTGGGTGAAACCGTTGTTGCATGATTACCATGAGCCACAGCTATTTCTAGATACTATCCCATTAGTATGTGTAAGACGTTCTCCTTAAATACTTAGCCATGCTTAGACCGGTAGAAGTCGGGTGATTTCCTGTCTCCTGCGAGATGTAGGATGATTACATGTTACTATGGGGTATATATATGCTATCCTGAGTCATGAGAATGGAAATAATTGGAGACCGGATGGAACATGGGCTATGTTCTGATGGAAGTCGACAGGGTTGCCTGGTTGTGCTAGTTCCGTCTGTGTCGGTTAAGGACCGAGCCGTATTCTGGATCTAGGTGTGAGATTGAACGTACCTTCACATAACCGCCGAATAACTCGTTTCGACGGTGAAACTGATTAGCCTATTTGAGGTGGTTCTTGAACCGCTGATGCATTGTTGGGACGATTGGAAGGTGGTAGGGTATTGGTCCAAAACCCTGCATGACTACGGGCTACGGGCTAAACGAGCATGACTTGTGAGGACGCAGTACCATGAGCTTTGCAACCGGATTCAATTCCATCTTTCGAATAGAGTGAACAGTGACTCGAGCAAGCTTTGGTCCGGCTTGCGAGGGTGTGTGATACGGGCTTTACCTACCGGTGTAATCGATTCAATCGCCGTCTCTCCCTGGCCCGGGAGAAACTCATACCTTTTCGCAGAGACGTAGTAAGAAATGGAACATCGGTGATGATGAAAGGATTATGGTTGATATCCCATTATTGATGATAATTTCTCCGAATCAAATCATATGATATAGAAAGATGCTAATGTAGTCCTAAGTAGCTCAACATTAATACTGCTACTAAAACTTAATGTAAGGATTATATTAGTAAGCTTTTCTGCAAAGATGCTAAACAATAAACTCCACATATATAGCTTATCATTATCCTTGGAGTCTTTTATTTTTTCTTCCTGACGGGTAAGTCTTGCAGAGTACAATTAAGTACTCAGGGTTTTATCCCACCTTGTTGCAGGTGAATTGCTTTGTCTGTGGATGATGTTAACTAAAAGCTGATGGGCACGGCTACTCTATATACTACTTCTTTTACTTCACCTGAGGATGTCATAAGCTAGCAATATCACTCAAGTTTTGATTTGGTAATCATTTCAAACCTTGTTTTATTGTAAATCGATTTGAAACTAAATTTTTATTCATTATTCTTTATTCTAATGTAACAACTTTTATGCTGCGAACTCTGAGTATGTGATATGTATTTGCTTAATCGAGTACGATTCTGGTTGTAAAGTTGATTTACCGAGGTCATTCGTGACACTCGGCAGACTACCGGGTTTATATACGTGATGGTATGTGCGTGCCACCGTGATCAACAGGGGCGTTCATACTTGATCGTGTATAAATTGGTCGGTTCTCACACCTGCCGACCTTGCATCTTGGTGGCTCCGCAACGCGCTCCCTTCTTGGACTCCGCTTCAGAAAATGTTCGACTGTCTTCCACCTCGTCGGTTGGGGCCTCTGGAAGGAGCGCAACAGCAGGGTCTTCGAGCGCGCTACGTGCCTACGTCTGGTTGCCTGGCCGTAGCTTCTGCGATTGCCGCCGAAGGCGCCGAGTGGCTGTCCGCTGGTTTTTTGACGCTTATGGTGCCTGTGTCTCTCTGATCGCAAAGTCTTGCAAACATGTAATCTCTCAGGCTTGATCGGGTAAAGTAGGTTCCTTGTTCCCCGGGTTCAGCCTTCTCGCCTTGACCGCACTCGCGCTCGGTTTGTGTACTCCATTTCTTCTCCTCTTAATGAAAAACGGGCACACCACCAGACCGCGAAAAAAAATTTATGTACATATGGACAACTTATTTCCTTATTTGGTCTCTCTGTATATTATCTGCTATACATCTATAAAGTGACCTGCAACATATTTGAGTGCCCCTACTCGTGTTTTTCATTGTGTTAGTCATGGATACAAAGTATTGACAATAATCACAAAATGAAAATGAGTTTATGTTGTTTGTTTCCCCAACATAGAAGATTCATCATAGCTGTAATATAGTAAGAAATTCATTCATACATCAAAACTGTCATGGATTTCTCATGTTTTTGAAATCTTAACATGCCATGAGAAGCCTAAGAAAAAGGAAGTTAGTGTTTTCCAAGCTTTGGTCAATAAGATGAGTGAGAAGGAACTACTTGCTGATTCAAGAGCTATCTAATATAAGAGAAGGTTGCTATATTCTTATATGCATATGCCATAGGAAAAAAAAATGCAAGTAATGAGACCTTGAAAAACAAGTTTCAGCACTGTGGAGAACACAATAAGTTGGTATTTTGGACTAGTGAAACGAGTTTCAGCCCTGTGGAGAACACAATAAGTTGGTATTTTGGACTAGTGCTTGATGGAGTACACAACTTATATGTTCATATATATGCCCACCTTCCCTGTAGCCACACTTGATTTTGAGAAGACCAAAATCCACCCTTTCTTTGAGGTATGAACGAATGCATAATTTAATTTTTAAAAATTTAGAAGGTCAAACAAACCACAAGACTAGATAAATAATGTAATTTTTTTTATTGATCTAGGATTCATAGATGGCCGATATCTAGTGGTTGCACATGGGATCAGGCGGATTCAGTGGCCAGGTTGGGGCAGGCCACCTTTATAGCCGGCGATGGGGAAGACATCGCACCATCGCGTGCAGCGGCGATGCTGCGGTCATCATGTGAACTAGTGACGGGGCAGTCGTCACGTGTGCCAACGACGGGTGCCGTAGTAACGGTGATAGAAAGTAATTTTTAACCAAAGATCAGATATGTAAAAAAAATTCTATCCTCTAAAACTCTTTTCATAAATCATAAAAAATAAAATCCTCCAAAAATCCTTGACCCAAAGGAGGCCTTAAGAGCATCTCCAACAACTCCCTATTCTCACTTGCTATTCTTATAAATTGGCTAAAAGCACAAATTTTCTTCTCCAACAACTCCCTAAATGAGCTCCCTATCTTTTCCAACTTCCTATCCATCCCTCCCAAGACGCCAGATCCTTCCGCTCCTTGGTGGAGGCGTGATCGATCGCGGGCCGCAGCCTGCCTCCCCAACGGTTCTCCACCTCCTCCCCGCCCCTCCCCACCGGGGCCCCGGCCGCGAGCCCGGATCCCGCGATCCCCCCAACCCCGATCTACTTCCTCCCCGGCCAGCTTCTCGTTCTCCCCCGCCTCGCCCTCCCCGGGAGGCGGTCCGCGGTCCGCCTCGCCCGGGCCTCGGGGGCCACGGGCGTCGCGGGAGCTGCCGCGCCGGGCAGGCGGGCCGCGGACGCCGCGTTGGCCGCTGGGTCTCGGGCGTCGCCGGCCGGGCCGTGGGACGCGACGCGACGCCGCACTCGCCACGCAGATGCGGGCGCCGCCGCTCGGCCGTGCGGGACGCGGTACCGCCGCCTCGGGCGCTCCCGGCCGCCCGACGGCCACGCAGGCGCGGACGCGACGCCGCGACAGACGCGGGTACCGCCGCCTGGCCGTGCAGACGCGGGTGCCGCAGCCCACGGGCGCTCCGGCCGCGGCTCCGCCAGGCCGGCAGTGAGCGTCGTTACCGTGACCGCGGCCCCTCCCTCGCGGCCCCTCCTCTACCCTCGCCTCCCGGCGCAACGAGCGCCTCGGCGTCGTGCCTCGCGACGAGGCCACCGACGCCCGAGGGCGGGTCGCCGCCACCGAGGCGCGCGCAACCGGCTAGATGACGAGGCGCCGCCGGGCGGGGCTTCGCCCGCAGCGCGCGCGCCGCGACGCCAACGCTGCAGTGGAGCGCGACGTGGCGCTTATCGCCGCGCCGAGGAGCGCGCAATCGGGCTACACGACGAGACGCCGCCGGGCGCTTCGCCAAGGCAGCGCCGCGGCGGCCGCGACGCCAACGCACAAAGCGAGCGCGACACGGACAGACCACGCCGCGCCAGTCCTCGCGTACATGCGCCTCCTTCCTTGCTCACGCAGCGCTTGTCAATATGACAAAGCGGGTCCCATCTGTCATCCTTTAATTTTACCAAGTGAGAATAGGGAGTTGTTGGAGACACATCATTTTTTTCACTTGTCAAACAAAATAAAGAACTTGCTATAACTCAAGATTCGGTAAGAAAATTTAAGCGAAATTGTTGAGATGCTTCTAAGGCCGAGACTGCGCTCCCACACTGCGGAACTGAGGAAGTTGCCAGGGCCATTATCGTAATTGTTCCTCCATTAATCCTAACCCACCGTTGCCCTAAGGTTTCCGCCTGTCGACGATCCGGCGACGCTACCCTTCCGTCGCTCCTCCCCCACGCACGAACCCTGCCGGAAGGGCAAAAAGGGGGTTCGAAATCGGCCCTGATCCAGGAGCCAATCTTCTAGACTCCACCTCTCAAATCCTTTTCCCGATCCGATCTGCAAGTCCTCCTTCGACCCTGCATCCTCCAGCCGATTCCTGGAAGATCTGAATCCTCCTCGCGACCATGGATCCACGCGCTAGGTATCCTCCGGGCATGGGCAACGGCCGCGGTGGGAACCCCAACTACTACGGCCGCGGCCCTCCGCCGCAACAACCGCATCAGCACCACCACCAGCAGCAGACGTCGGGGGCGCACCACCAGCAGCAGTACGCGCACAGGCAGCACCACCCCCAGCAGCAGCAGCCCCACCACCACCACCACCACAGCCACAATCACCATCAGCAGCAGCAGCAGCAGAACCACAGTCACCACCAGCAACAGCAGCAGTGGCTGCGGCGGAACCAGATTGCCCGCGAGGCCGCGGGCGCAGCCGTGACCAGCGACCCGAAGGCCCTGACGCCATCCACGGCCGCCGATGGCGTCGATTCGAGGTGAGATGACCTGAACTTAGGGCTTCGGTGATAGCGTCGTGTTGCCGTTGTTCTTGGTGCGTTTTAGTACGTAGTTTAGGAACTGGGGGCCGGGCTTTGTTTCCCCTGGCAAAATTGAACCAAATGCAGCTTGACGCTTGCTATATGTGCGCACACCCTGGTGATTGGTGTCTTGTGTCGGTAATTTTTGTCGTTTATATTGATGCCCAAAGATGTTTTCCAAATTCTGATGCCACATAATTTGGGACGGCTAAGACTAGGGTTTGCTGCATTTTAATTTGGTACCTAAACTAGGTGACTAGTCCCTGTACTAGCAGCTAGTAATGTTTCCCAATTGTTTCATTAGTTTATAGAGAATAGCAACATGATTATTTGCCGCCACTCTTGTGGAGATAGTTATACAGGAACTATGCTTCTCTATGTGCAGTTCACAAGATTGGAAGGCCCAATTGAAGCTGCCACCCTCTGATACACGCTACAGGACAGAGGTAAGCTATTGCATTTCAAGCCCCTACCTGTTGCAATTTTTGGATTCTTGTATATTCACCCTCCATCCCAACTACCATGTTATAGGTAACATTAGCTTTGTCCTAAGTCAAAACTTATCTTAATTTGACGCAGTTAATTGGGAAATATATTTACATCCACAGGTTCAAATAAATGCAGTATCAAGGCTAATTTCATGCAGAATTTAATGTTGATGTTTGTGATTTTTCTTTGAACTTGGTCAAAGTTAAATAAGTTTTACTTAGGACAAAGATAAAGCAACCAGAGGGAGTGCCACCCTAAAACTTAGAAATAGTTAGTTTTCATCTGCACTTTGCCCTGTTATTTCATTGTTATTCTGGGAAATAAACTTGATGCTGGGCTCAATTTTTCATTATTCCATTAAGGTTAGTTGCAGGACTTGTCTTTACGACTATCCAATGTACAGTTAGTCTGTTGTAGTAAAAGTTCAGCATAGAGTTTTTTTCTTTGGTTTTAAGCCTTACATCACAGTCACAGTTGAGTGTAATTCTGATTGCCAGAAATTTCTGAGGGACCTAAATTTGATAAGTGTTGTTTTTACAGCCAAGAGTCATCTTCAAACACCCCCATATTTTTTTTAATTATTACATGCTTGATGGTATCTATTTGTGTAGTACTAGGATCAACTTTGATTAATCCTATCTAGTGATGCCAATGGAATATGATTCACTGTACAATAGTATATTGACACTGTCTAGACAATTAGTGGGCACAGTTTAACTCATAAATGTTGTGCTGCTCAGCTTTCTACACATGATTTTCTGAAGTTTCCTTGCACATGGCATGATTTTCTGGTCCAAAAGGGAAAGTTCTGAACAGCTATGATTAGATTTTGATGTGTTATTTTTCTCCTCTTTGCTACCTACAAGTTTGGTCCTATGCGGAGCCTTATGTTGTTGCTACTCTGCACTCGGTGATTTATTTTTTTCCTTTTCCTTTTAAATATTATTCAGGATGTTACAGCCACCAAGGGAAATGAGTTTGAAGACTATTTTCTCAAGCGTGAACTCCTAATGGGTATATACGAGAAGGGATTTGAAAGACCCTCTCCTATCCAAGAGGAAAGCATTCCTATTGCTTTAACTGGTAGTGACATTCTTGCAAGAGCGAAGAATGGAACTGGCAAGACTGCTGCATTTTGTATTCCTGCACTGGAAAAGATTGATCAAGAAAAAAATGCTATTCAAGGTCTGTCCTAGACTCTGGAACTTTTTGTGATGTCCAACGAATTTGAAAGGTTCTAAGATGATTTAAACTTGATCTCTTCCATAGTGCAAGTGGTCTTTTTTTTTTTTCATTACTCAGATTCCTTTTTGTGTGCATGAATGTTCTTTGATATTTATATGTAATTTTCATTGCATATTTCATGAAAAAAAGTTGAATAAGGTCTCTTTATGATCTGCAGTTGTTATATTGGTTCCCACAAGAGAATTGGCTCTGCAAACATCACAAGTTTGCAAGGAGCTTGGTAAGCATTTGAAGATCCAAGTTATGGTCACCACTGGTGGAACCAGCTTGAAGGATGATATTGTTCGTCTGTACCAACCTGTGCACTTACTTGTTGGAACACCAGGGCGTATTTTGGATCTTACAAAGAAAGGTGTTTGCATTTTGAAGGACTGTTCAATGCTTATTATGGATGAGGTAATTTATTTCAAGCTTTATCTGATTGCTACCTCATGTAAATGGGCAGTTTATCACTCTTGTTCTGCATTTTATCCAGCAATGTATCTTGCCACTTGTTTGCCATTTTGTCGAAAAGGAGAGTTCTTGCCAAGTTGTTTGTTCAATGTTAAGCTTTCCATTCACAACCAACGCTTGTGAGCTGTGACCAACTGACCACCAAAAGTAAATTTATCTCTTGATACCACGCCGTGCATGGCTTTGTCACTTGGACTCTGTTAAGTTAGTTGCATAAGATGTGGAATATAAGAATGAACAAAGTGCTTTGAATGATCCTGAAAGATCATATCTAGGATTTAATGGGCCCCTTAAAAATTTCAGTTTGAAGTTATGCTTCTTAGGGACAAAAATATTACCTAGTGAATAGAAACATGTTAGTACTCTGTTATGCATCATTTAAGTTGCCAATGAACTGTTCTTTTTCTCGAATGATATGTTGTTTAAATTATTTTATTATTGTGATTTTGGACTTCATTCTTGACCTTTCCACAAAATAATCACATAGATATCTCTTCCTTTTACAGGCAGACAAGCTTCTCTCTCCTGAGTTTCAACCTTCCATAGAACAGTTGATTCGCTACCTCCCTGCTAGTCGACAGATTTTGATGTTTTCAGCGACATTCCCTGTGACTGTTAAGGAGTTCAAGGACAATATCTGCCTAAACCTTATGTGATTAACCTTATGGACGAGCTTACGCTGAAGGGAATTACACAATTCTATGCTTTTGTTGAAGAAAGACAGAAAGTTCACTGTCTCAACACCCTCTTTTCCAAGGTTTTGCTGATGAACACGTGTCATTTCATGATTTATTTTACTAGGCATTTTGGTTCCCGCCTAAGTCATAATGTGCAAGTGATTGTTTTTGTACAGCTTCAAATCAACCAGTCAATAATATTCTGCAACTCTGTAAATCGTGTTGAACTATTGGCGAAGAAGATCACAGAGCTTGGCTATTCTTGCTTCTATATTCATGCAAAGATGCTACAGGACCACCGTAATAGAGTTTTCCATGATTTCCGTAATGGAGCTTGCAGGAACCTTGTTTGTACTGGTATGCTATTAATTTTCTTCTGGACTCAACTCTTTCAGACATTTTTTTTCTTATGTACAATGTTTGTAGTTCAATGTCAGTTTTTAAGTCACTAGTTTCCTTATCCCTATCAGCAATATGCTAGTTGATAGCATAATTCGAACTACTACGATTCATTATGTTGCTCCATAGTTCACAATGCACACTAACAAGGACCTTATCCCTGTCAGCAATATGCTAGTTGATAGCATAATTTAACTACTGGATATAAGCAAAAAAATAATAATGTGAAATAACTGTTCATAACCTACTGAGTGATTTGATTCAATCAGTTTCCTCCTCCAAAGCATTGTAATTCGCGGTAGAGAGGGGAAGCATGCCCTGACTGTACTCTGTTCCTCAATATACAAAACATTTTGAGACGTATTCTCCCAAGGCTGTGGAGAAGCATAGTGAAACGGAGGAAATGCAAATTGCTAAGGTCAAACATTTGTCTACTCATTTAGGGGCTGTTTGGTTCCCTGCCACCACCAGCCACACCTAAGGTTAGGCTAGCCACAACTACTTTGGCGGGTGTTTGGTTGAGTATCAAGTTTAGGCTCGCCACACCCAAGAGACCCGTTCGCCACACTTCTTAGGGCCAAATGTGTGGCGGACGTTTCTACCGCCTCCGCGGCTCCGCCACAGACTGCTCTGCCTCCACACCGTCCAAGCCGCGCCGCCTGCCCTGTCCTTCCCACCACCATGACGTGCTCGGCTGAAGCCCATGCATTGCGAGGTCGCCCATGGCTGCGAGGACGCTGAGCCAGTAGCACACGGCGCAGAAGGAGAGCGGGTGGTGCCGTGGTGGGAGCGTGAGCAGCGGCTGGGACCGGGACCGGGAGGATGCCGGCAGGAGAGCGTGCAGCGAGAGAGAGAGGGCATGCGCGACACCAGAAGCGCGACTGCGGATGCTTGGAGAGCAGCAACGGGAGCCATGGCTATCGTCTGGTTGGTCTGGCCATCTGGGAGAGCAGCGGGAGGTTGGACTTATCCATTCCATGGCTCAAGGATAACTGGATAAGCATGTGTTTGTTCTTTTTTTTTTTTAATGTGAGGTTGGACTTATCCATCCCGTGACTTACCTATATAGTCTGATTTAGCATAGTATGATTCAAACCGTACAGTGCAAAATTATCACATTTTATCAAAAAATACTTTCATAATGATTAAGTAACACTAAATTTTCAAAATCTAATTATTATAATTATAAAACCACAATGCCATACAAAAATATTTATTTTTATTATATTGACTATTTATTTTGCAAAAGCTAGAAACTAGTGGTATTGTTTTAATAAACATTATTAAGCTTTTTCGTGATTATTCAAACATGCTGGTTACTCAAACATCATATAAATTGGCTTGTTAAACTTTTTGTGGCAACCATCCAAACACCAGCCACATAATTTTGCCACAGTTTAGTTACGAACCAAACGGTTTGGATTTGCCACAGAATGTGGTAAGCCACAATGTGGCAAATTCTTATGCTAAGGCGTGGCAAAGTGTGGCCGGCAACCAAACAGACCCTTAGTTCATGTGGTAAAAGCTGAAATGATAAAGATGCTAGAAATCCTTCAATGTCGACCAATTCTGTTTCCGTCATCTTTTTCTATCAATTGGTTGGTGGAATGATATTGTGTATGATTATGAATGTCATGCTTCTGTTAAACAAAAATGTGAAGGAGCCTTAAGCTTTTGGACTTAGTGGCATGTAGCTTGTTTCTTGTACTGCTTGTTTCTGTTTTCTAACCAACTCTGATTTTGCAGATCTTTTTTTACAAGAGGAATAGATATTCAAGCTGTGAATGTTGTTATCAATTTTGATTTCCCCAAGAACTCTGAAACATATCTCCACAGGGTAGGATTGATTTTACTGTTCCTTTTACTTGTTTTCATTTCATTTCATAACCTAAAATTTAAGTTGACATACTATGATGCATGACTGACATATTATAGCAGTTTTAAGGCACTTCGAAATAAAAAATTATCTTGTTTACAGGTTATCCTTAGTGATATTTAGGAGTTGAATCTGTCTGTTGCATTCTACTTGTGGCATCCATCTCTGGCAATTTTAACACCCTTTTTGGCTTGTCAGGTTGGTAGATCTGGGAGATTTGGTCACCTTGGTCTGGCTGTTAATTTGATCACCTATGAGGATCGGTTTAACTTGTACGCAGATTTTCCCACTGCAATTTTGTTGACCTTTTCTATTCTCCACATTGTTCTGACTGAATACTGTTTCTGGGAACAGGTATAGGATTGAACAAGAGCTTGGGACTGAAATAAAACCAATTCCTCCCCAGATAGACCAGGCTATATATTGCCAATAAGCTGACAAAGTTTTCGTCTTCATTAATTTCTCCTTTCCGCGAATAACAAGGAGACAACTTTTGTAAATAGCAGCTCTCAGGTAAATCTTTTCTTAGTTCTTTTTTTGGGTCTGTTGTCTGTCTGCATTATCCATTAACGCCTGCTACTCGGATCTTTAAGCATAGCTTAACAATGCCCTGAAAAAAGCTGTTTCAACTGATCCTTTTGCATGCTCCATAGAATGATTTGGTGGTTTTGTTGCCAGAACATAAATTTCTGAAACTCTTTGATGTACTTTAGATTTAAGTTGTACTCCTATATTGTTATCATTTTTTTTTTGTTTCTTAGAAATACATGTGCAAGTATGAAATAAATTGTTTTTAACTGCCAGCTAGGATGTTTCAACCTGCAATTGACTGTAACATGTTATTAGTTTATCTACCTTTTGTCCACAAGACATAATACCTGGTAAATTTGTTCTGATCATTTTATCTGGATCTCCAAGGAGCCATTAACTTCCTTTAACAGCTTTACAGATTTAATACCTTGTTATTTTCATAGTGGTGGAGTTGAGTGTAGATTGTTATTGTAGATTTTTTGTTCATGAACTTCGATGGTTTAAGTCTAAATTCAAACTTGAAATTAACATAGTTTCACAGAAATGTTCCATTGCTGGAGCCTGGAGGGAACTGGAAAGCTTGGCACTCATTTGGCTTTTAACCTGCAAGATTTCAGTCGATCATGTTTATTTAGTGTGTATAAGCGCATTGGAAGAGCGAGTATGTGAATAGAGTTGACCCTCTGTTGTATGTGCAGGTTTTATGGTGTTGATCTCGTTTGGTGCATCAGAGACAATTCTATGTTGGTGGATTACGTGAGATGAGGCACCCCAACTTTTCTTCTGATTGATTACCTTCATGCTGACACTATTATGGCTATATGAGGGCAAATGTCCTGCCGCATTAGGCACAAAGTAGTGTATATTGCTAGGTGCCTATTCCTATACCCTGTCCTGCTTTTAGTTTCTTTGTATCTCTTTTTTTCTTGTTTCCTTTGTGTCGTTAGCTGTTTCATACAGGACATTTTAACCCTGTTGCTGGTTCTGGGCGTGTGGCCACATGTGGGTGCTGCACACAAGTTGTTTTCCCCAAGTCGAACTTGGGGATGTGTGCTTCAGATGGGTTTATTGGGTGTGGCAAGTCGCCATTGCACTTGAGGTCTGGAGTCTGAACGGTAGTGAAGTGTTAAGTTTGCGAATAATCGGTGGTAAGCTGTATCATGCTGTGCTGTCTTACCCTTGCAGCCATGTCTCTTTTGATTGGTGCCATGGTCACCATTTAGATTCTGTCCGGTAAATGTAATGCTTGGATAAAACGTTCATCACGTTTCTGCTGGATTTATGTGTTTAGCACAAGCAAACTTGCCCAGGTTATGGGTACAGAACTGTTTACTTGTTTCTTTCATAATAACAAACTTTGCAGCTCTTTATGTACTCTGTTTTTTTTTGTTCCGTGCTCGTTACCTGAGGTGCACTGGCTTGAGAAATCTTGGAAACAAGCACATTTTATTTCTTGTTACTCCTATATGGCTTAACCCCTTGTTAAAGTGGTGTCTTTGTGCACCTCAGCAATGAATACCTTTTTTTATTTAATAGGGATGTTTGTTTATTTATTTTGAATTGGAATGCTTGACTTGGAGTCGCGTATATCTCATTTTGTCAAAGGGAACGTATCCAGTGTAAACTAACTTTCCGTGAAAACTCGTGCAAACCACGGTAGAAAAGTCATCTAAATTCACTAAAAAAATCACACATAGATGATATAATGATACACAACCTTGAAAAATATCTTGTCGAAACACAATTTCGTTTGTGCGATATAAAAATAACAAATTTCTACTAAATCATCTGGATAGCTTTCTGGTTTGAAATTTGTTATTTTTATGTCTCACAAACAAAGTCGAGTTTTGATAAGATATTTTGCAAGGTTGTGTATCATTATATCATCTACATGTATGAATTTTTTGGTGAATTTAGACGACTTTTTTTACCATGGTTTACATGGGTTTTTATGGGAAGCTAGTTTGCACTAGATACGTTCCCTTTGTCAAATGCGTTGTGTTTAAATTTGGCGTTGGTTTGCCATGTTTGCTAACATGGTTTCTAGTTGGGTTTCACATATCTATGAAGGTATATGCTGGTTTGCTTCCGAAAAGACGAAACATAATCATACACAATAGTACGATATCTTTCGTGGACGAGCCTTCTCTCGCCATGGCATTGGCCAGGTGAGCTAAAATGGGCAAGGGCAAACGACCCCTCTCTCCCTCGTGAGTCGTATCACGCCTTATGTTAGGCTGCAGACTGCAGTCCGGCCAGCATGGGAGGGCTCAGACACGCTATAACTGGTAGGCTTTCCATTTCAGTTCGTGAGAAACTTGCATTTCCTGTACTGTAGCGTTTCGTTTGTATTTGATAAATATTATCTAATCGTGGCCTAACTAGGCTCAAAAGATTCATCTCATGATTTACAACTAAACTGTGTAATTAGTTATTTTTTTACTAACATTTAATGCTCCATATATGCGGGTAGAAATTGATGTGATGGAGAGAGAGTGGAAAAAGTTACAAGTTGCAACCCAACTGAACAAGACGTTGATTTTGCAGCACCATATTTGTTTTTAGGGGTGAAGCTTTCCCCTGTTTTTACTGTATCTCGTTTTTGGAGTGTTTTCCGTGTATGAGGACAGCTAGAGGTGACATCCAAAGGAACAATGCTTTGCCAATTGCCATATACTAGGGCCTTGTTTAGATGAGGAGAGGAGAGAGATTGAAAAGTCCCAGAAGCACTTCGTTTTTATTTGGTAAATATTGTCCAATCGTGGCCCAACTAGGCTCAAAAAGATTCGTCTCGTGATTTACAACCCAACTATGCAATTAGTTATTTTTTATTTATATTTAATGCTCTTTACATGCGGCAAACAATTTGTGAGAGGAGAGAGATTGAAAAGTCCTGTAGCATTTCGTTTGTTTGTGGTAAATATTGTCCAATCGTAGCCCAACTAGGCTCAAAAAGATTCGTCTCGTGATTTACAACCAAACTGTGCAATTAGTTATTTTTTATTTATATTTAATGCTCTTTACATCTTTGGTATAAATTGATGTGATGGAGAGAGAGAGTGTAAAAACTTGCAAATCCAATGTGCATCTAAACAAGGCCTAGGGGACAACTTAACTCTTGAACCATGACGGCTAGTTCTTGAGTTCCATTAAATACACGAAATCTCATCGGGAAAGTCGTAAAGCTTGTTGCATGACCTGAGCCAGAAAACTTGGCAGCACCTCTGGTTCTCCTGGATGGACCATCTATCCTTTTGAGACAGGAAAGAAAATTAACTCCTGCATTATCCACGCTGCACACATACTAGTAGTGGAGTAAGTACAGCACTGTACGTAGTTAGGGTACAGTATACTGTACAGTATATAGGAGAAAAAAAAGGAAGCGAGGCAGGAGCGGAGCGGTCCTGCTGTCCTGTGTGCTGAGCCTGAGCCGAACACATGTCCGGCTGTATTATTATCATGATGGCGATGCCCTCGCCACCCTGCGACTGTCTGCAGCGGCCAGCAGGCAGCAACAGCGGCAGTGGCCGCAGCGGGACAGGAACTCTCTGAACTCCGCATTTACTTCCTGCCCTTGCTCAAAATCCGAGCTATACACTCATAGGTCAGGCTCCTCATTGAAGGCCACTCATGCCCTTTATACGTCGTCGTCGTCGTCGTCCATCGCTCGCTCCTCAGCCTCAGCGCCGATTTTATTTACTCGCCGCCGTGCGGTCCGCCGGTACCCCGCGTCTGCCGTGCCCACCACCCACTACTTGTGTTGTGCTCCATATCCGCGTGTCAGTCAGTCCTTACGCTGGAATGACTGAATGTCAAATGACAATTAGGGGGTGTTTGGATGGTGTGGAAAAAGTTACGCCTTTGTGTCACGCGTCGAATGTCGGAACGATTTCGGGAGAGGATTTCAAATACTAATAAAAAAATAAATTACAGAACTCGTTAGGAAACCATGAGACAAATTTTTTAAGTATAATTAATTTGTCATTAGCAAATGTTTACTGTAGCAGCACATTGTCAAATCATAGACTAAATAGGCTTAAAAGATTCGTCTCGCAAAGTTATCGCAATCTATGCAATTAGTTATTTTTTTAAACTATATTTAATACTCGATATATGTGTAACTAGATTCGATGGGGACAGGGGGAAAAAAATTTGCCCCTCCCATCCAAACACCCCCTTATTTTTTTTTTTTTTTACTGTATTTCTATACAATTACTCTGTCTAAAAAAACACAATCCTAGCTTTGAATCTGGATATACGCTGTGTCCAGGTTCAAAAGCTAGAATTACTTTTTTTTGGAAGAACTGGCGAAAGGTCTCTAGCAATTAAGTACCTTGGGCAGCTCTCCTAAGCTTCTCGTACTTGTCATTAAGTGAACTGTCTATGAGTCACCACAAAGGAAGGACTAAGGACTCGTTTGGATGACCCCTTTAGGCTCCGGCTCCGCGCTATATTACTCAAGGAGCCTGAGTTGGAAGATCCATAAAATCATAGTTTCTCTCGGTTCCATGTTTATTTTGCGAGGAACGGCGAGGAGGAGAGAGAAATGACTCTTACTTAAAGTGTCTACATGCCAAACAAGCCTATACAGAGATGTGTAGCAGTGTACAAAGGAGAAGATGATAAGGAGTTTAAAGATGCGTGAGGAGAGGAAGAGAAAGAAAGGTAAAATAAAAATACTCCTCTCGTCCTAAAATAATTGATGTTTTAGGTTTAGTATGGAGAGAAGTGGAAAAGTATAGTGTCTGGGATGATACTTTCACTATAACCAAACAACAAATCACACTATATCCTACTCTCTATGTTCCTTTAAATGAGTCGCTACGGGGGAATCGTGTTGGTTAAAATTTCTCAACTTTAACCAAATTTATAGAAAAAAAATACGTGTAATATTTATATTTCTAAATAAATTTATTATGAAAGTCTACTCAACGATCTATATAATGATACTAATTAAGTAACATAAATTACAATATTTTGTTAAATATATTTAGTCAAAGTTAAACTTTGGTCTCTTTTTAGAAACGAGAATAGCTTTTTTTTTTTTTAGGAACGGAGGTAGTAGCTTTGAAAATAGACATACGACTATCCTACTACCTCTTCGTTCCAAAACCTAGCACAACCTTGTATTATTGGATTTGAGTTTGGGCTACAACTCAGATTAATTTAGAGTATTCGGTTGGTCATATAAATCGATCGATAAAACAAGCCAGCTGATTTGCTATGAGTCGTGAGAAAAAAATACTGACGAAACGGGGCATTGTTTTTTAAGCACTCATGGGGACTTTTGTTTATAAATTTCTTGGATATTTTTCAACCTAGAGGGTGTTTGGAAGGAGAGACTAAAGTCTAGTAGATGTCAAATGTCGGAGCGGGTTTTCCGATACTAATAAAAAAAAAACAAATTACAGATTCCATCAGATCTCCACGAGACAAATTAATTAAGTATAATTAATTCATCATTAGCATATATTTACTGTAGCACAACATTATCAAATCATGAATTAATTAGGCTTAAAAGATTCGTCTCGTAAAATTATTGTGATCTATCTTGATTAGTTAATTTTTTAGACTATATTTAATACTCTATGCATGTAGTAGGATAGAGACTAAAGTCTAAAAGTGGGAACTCTGGGACACATTAGAGTGATGTGTGTACTGTACATGCATTTCGTCTGAAAGAAAAGACAGGTGTGCTGGTCCTGCTCTCCGTGCGCCGAGATTGCTCAGGTTCCCCCTCCACCCACCCCCCCCGCGGGTTTTTTTTGTACTGCACACGAAAGACCCTCGCCCTCCGTCCTCAAACTTAGCCCGCTAGCGGGCAGCGCCATATCCAATCAACCAGCTCATGGCATGGGCATGGCGTCGCCATGGCCGCACGGCCCGAGTTCGATACGCAAAGCCAGAAGAACCGCTGAACTGAGGCCTCTGCCTCTGCCCCCTTCGCTCCCTTCCCCCACTCGAGTACGCCACCGCTCTCTACTACTCCGTCGTCTCGTCGCAGGCAGCAGGTGAAAATCTCCGCCATTAAAGCGCGCCCCCGGGGATCCTCCTCGGCTCGGCCGCAAACAAAACCCTCCTCGTCATCCGCGCCCACTTTTGCTCACCCCTCCTGACCTCCCTCCTCCCACACATCACACTCATCACAAGACAAAAGTGCCTGTTGTGCGCGCCGCGCGATCTCTCGCGCTTGGCGTCACAATCACAACGCAGTTTCAGAGCGCGCGCGTCTGTGCTGCGGGGGACGCCGCGCAAGCGGTTCGGCGGCCGATGGGGAGGGCGCCGTGCTGCGACAAGGCAAACAAGGGCCTCAAGAAGGGGCCCTGGACGCCGGAGGAGGACAAGCTCCTCGTCGACTACATCCAGACCAACGGCCATGGCAGCTGGCGCCTGCTCCCCAAGCTCGCAGGTCAGAGTTCCATTATTCCTCTCGCTCCTCTCTTCCTGCTCCATTCCATATTTCCATTCCATTCCTGCTTGGCGGTTCCCACCGTCGTCTTCTTCCTTGGTTCTGCTGCTGTTTGTTCCTCCCTCGTCGGCTGTGTCAATGATTCTGGGATCGTTCGATCGCATGCAGGCCTGAACCGGTGCGGCAAGAGCTGCCGGCTGCGGTGGACCAACTACCTCCGGCCGGACATCAAGCGCGGCCCCTTCACACCCGAGGAGCAGAAGTCCATCCTCCAGCTCCACGCCATCGTCGGCAACAAGTAAGCACTGACCCTTGCCCCTCGTGTCCTCCCATTCGATCTGTGGCTGTGGCTGTGGCTGTGGCAGAGTCTAGCACGTTTCCTCTCTGATGAGATGAGTGATGACTGATGATCAGCACGATCACTCACCTAGCTCCTGCTCGGTGCAGCTTGCCACTGTTGCAATTGCAAAAACGCAAAGCATCCCCATCGCATTCAATGATGCCACCTCCGTCCAACGCATCGCGTCCAAAAGCTGTTGTTGCCTTGAGCATGCCTGCATGTATTAGCCCCATGGTACTCGTCCTATAGGAGGAGTACTTACTAGAGCCTGCCTCTGCCTGCCTGCTCATATATTTCTTTCTGCCATTGTAATGTAATTGGTGATTGCTAGCTACTGCTAGGACATGAAAGTATATTGATGGGCTTTTCTGCTGTTGGTCCTGGTATATGGTATGGTATGGTACCCTCAGGTGGTCCATGATCGCGGCGCAGCTCCCTGGCCGGACGGACAACGAGATCAAGAACTACTGGAACACGCACCTCAAGAAGCAGCTGCGCCGGATGGGCCTCGACGAGCCACCGCCGGGCCCGGCCGCCGGCTGCCCCGCCGCGCGCCACATGGCGCAGTGGGAGACGGCCAGGCTCGAGGCCGAGGCGCGCCTCTCCCTCCTCGCCACCAGCACGGCCGCCTCCTCGTCCTCCGGCGCCATCACCGCCGCCAGAGCCACCACCTCCGCCTCCTCGTCCTCCACCGCCGACCTCAAGGCCTGCTGCTCCAAGCCCGCGGACATCTTCCTGCGCCTGTGGAGCTCGGACATCGGGGACTCCTTCCGCCGCAAGACGACGGCAATCGCGCCGCCGGCGGTGCCACCGCTTCTTCCGGCGGCGCCCGTCGTCAGGATGAGGAGGCAGCAGGACGCGATGGTGATCAAGAAGGAGCCGCAGGCGCTGCTGCTCGGCCCCGGGGACGACTCCTCTGCCGCGTCCAACGAGATGGAGGTGGCGGAGGCGCTGGAGGAGTCGTACCAGATGTTCCTCGACTTCGCCGGCGAAGAGCTGGGACTGTTCCATGGCCGGCACGGCGGCTTCTCGCTCTTCCCGCCGCTCGACGTGCTCGCCGAGGCGTCCCTGGACACGGCGTTCAAGTGAAGACGTACCGACCACCATGTACTATACGTACACATACGTATGGCAAGCAAAGCGTGCCTCTACGTACGGCTGCTATACGTACGCCTCTACATGCGCGCGTGTACTATGTATATATACATGCATGTCTCGCGTACCGTGGGCTGGCGTGCGCGCATACGTACGTGGTACTCCTACGCGGCATCGATCGGCAATTTTTTGGGTTAGGGCAGCAATTGCGTGGTTTAGCTAGCTTGTTAACCAGGGTTGGTTGGTTTTGGTAGGACATCATGGTGTATTATTGCCTGTATGGGGATTCTCTGCTCACCGGAGGAGATGCTATAATACATCAAGTGATGTTCTTCAATCTTCACTTGAGCATCTCCAACAACTTGGTAAAATTTACTTGCTAAATTATGTGATTTAGCAAGTTGCTAAATTATTTGGCAAGCGGAAAAAAAGGTCTCTCTCCAACAATTTGCTATTCCAACTTGGTAAATATTTTTTTGTCAGGGACCCTGGACTTCTCAGGAATTGATAAAGCCCACATCTAAAAACTCCCCTCTCTTGTATATTTGCAAAGTGAACACGAGAAAAAGTTTCTATTTGCACGTGAGTCCTTTCCCTTTCTTCATCACGGATCGACGCCCACGTCTGCCCCGCCGTCGTATGGACGGACGCCGCGCCTAGCCAGCACCGACGCTGGCTGGCCAAGCATCACGCGGCAGCCGCCGCCGGATGCACGCCCCGCCGCCCCAGCAGCGCCTGCCGTTAAGACCCGACGCTGGCCGGGCCAGAAGACGCTGGCAGCCACCGCCGGATGCACGCGCCACGGATGCGCGCGCCCCCGCCGCCCGCCGCCGGAAAGAAAGCCTGGGCTGCCGCGACCTCCCTCCGGCCTCCACCACAGGCGAAGGGCGCCGCGCGCGCCGCCCGCCGGGCCGGCGCGCCTCTCCGCCACGGACGCCGGTGGCGCGGGCGCTGGCGCGCGACTCCACGCGAGGATCGGCCGCGGACACAGACGCATGGCGCGAGGCGAGCTCGAACTACGCCGCCCAGCGGATAGCAACTCTCTCGCTCGCTGGGTTAATACGCCGAGACCCTCCGATAGCAAGTGCCGGAAAATAGCAAGTTGGTTTGAGGAGTTGTTGGAGAAGAAATTTTGTGATTTTGCTAAAATTATAAGAATAGCAACCTATTTTAAGGAGTTGTTGGAGATGCTTAGATTCTGGGACTGCTTTTCGCACTGGAAACATATACTTGACCTGGGCTTTACAGCGAGCCAATCCATCTATGGCCTACGATGGCCTACCACTATTTTCTAATTTCTTTAAGAATTATAGCTTTTCTTTTGAAATCTGTATATGTTTACATATAACTTTATATATAATATTTTGACAAGGACAAAACCTAATCAATTACAACTGTTATCGCAACATTTTTCGATACAACTTTTGACACATAATCAATCTGTTTTAAATTGTAAGATGTTTTGTCTTTTATAAATTTATGATTTTTGTTATAGTGGTCATCATAAGAGACTCATAGCACTATGAAGTTTTGGGTTCAACTTTCTATGGTATCGAATATTCTAGAATCTAACAATATTTGTGCTTTTAATGGTAGACAACATTTCCATCGACAACGAGACGTCTATGTTGAGTTCATCAATCTCGAGGATTTACTGGTGGTAGGGCTTGCGTAAGTGTATTTATAGAGTAAATGTGCGTGCATTGTAAGCGTCTGTATTGTACTACGTAATTAAAAAAAGATGAATAGTGAAAATAATGTATATAGAAAACTCAGAACGTCTTATAATTTGAAACAAAGGAGTAACTTTGCGAGTAATAATTTGGAGCAGAAGGAATAACTTTTACTAGTAAAAATTACTATGACAACTTTTTAGCATAGTATTTTCAACGCAGCTTTTACTAATAGCTTTTTATGGAAATACATTATTACAATTCACGTAGGGCGTCTTTAGGGCAGCTCACACCGTAGGTTAGTCATTTTTATTCCATCTCTTCTGTTTAATGAAATGAAATACGTGCTATTAAATTCGTACGTGTACTGAGTGTCCTTAGATTGTTGGGAACATAATATTCTACAGTTCATTTCTATAGTATGTTTTGTAGGTTTTTCAATAGCTTCAGTTTATCTAGATCGAAAAACATTTGGTAAAACAAATCTTACATTGATAATGTCCATATTGTATTTTTTTTTTTTTTTTTTCTCCTTATTTCTTCTTTATCCACACAACCTTATCTCCACATCGTTGTCTTCCGCGCACTTTTTCTCCCTCATCCGCTCGTATGTTCTTTGTCGCTATGCCCCTTCCTTCGTCATGCCGTCCCACCCAAGCTTGTCCCCATGCGACGGCCGGGCAAAGTGGACCTAGGCTGCATGCTGGGCCCACGGAACACAGGAAGGAGCTTTTTTCTCAGTTCCCGTGTTCTAGCTCCAATCAACAGATTTTGTGGGACTCATCAGGAGTAGTTGCAACTTGCAAGAGTCTCATTTGCCTAACGGCATACTATAGCGGCTTGAAAAGCGCTACCAAACATACCCAATATAAGTATGGATAGAGATTTTTCGTGACATAAGCACACAACTAAGCTGTGAACTCTGCAATGTAGGCCACTGAGCTTGGGGCCACATATTTGTGACCATAGGGCGCTATGAGTTATGATGATATTTCATAAAATTGCTTCCATTTTGGTTGTGGTTTGGTGACAAGAAAAATTGGAACGCTAGCTATTAATATTGAGCAAATAGGGTATTTGCGATCTGATAAATTGCTTGTTTTATGCATGATTAGGCTCTGATTAGCACATCGCTAAAACAATTTCAGCTCCTTTTCTACAGTGCACGAAGGAGTCGAAGATAGAGACACAAAGAATAGTGGTTTTACCGGTTTTACCATCTCTTGAGCATCTCCAACAACTCCCTAAATCAACTTGGTATTCTTATAAACTTAGCAAAAACACAAAAAACCCTCTCCAACAACTTGGTAAATCAACTTGCTAAATTTCCCAAGTTGCTATCCGAGAGGCCTCTATCGCCGTGATTTGCCAAGTTGCTATCCCCCCTCTACGACAAATCCTCCCGACGGGACGAGCAAATCCGTCATGGATCGGCCGCCCGCATCTCGTCATCGACCTCAACGAGGCGCCGTCACCGCCGCCGGTGACACCCGCCGGCGCAAGCCCCCTGTCGCTACAAGGAAGTTGGCTCCGCCCGTCCGAGCCCCGCTTCCCCGACCTCCTCCTCCCACGGCTTCCTCCATTCCGCCGCCACCACGCCCGGAGCTCAGTGCGCTGCCCTAGTTCCGCGGGCCCGCGTAATCGAGTGGCACCGGTCCATCACGAGGGGAGAGCCCGGGGGCAACCGGAGGGTGCGCCTGGGACCCCTATGGCTCAAACGCCTTCGTCACGCCGCCCCGCCGTGTCATCGAAGATGGTCGGCCCCGAGCACGACAAGTGGCCTCCTCTCGCTCCGCTCGACGTAAGGCGTAAGAAAGAGGACTGGTGCACAATTTTATTACACTTTCCGGACCTCTGTGCAAAACTCTAGGGACTCATATGATCAGATTTTTTGATTTTAGCAAGTTGGAATAGCAAATTGTTGGAGAGAGCTCTTTTTTTTATTTGCTAAATCACACAATTTAGCAAGTCAATTATTCTAAGTTATTGGAGATGTTTGGCTGGAGCCCTGGTGACAGGCAACTTGCCTAGACATTCATTCGACTCCTAGATCATCAAAATCCAAACAACGCCTTAATGAGGGGCACCTTTATTAGTGAGCATGTCGCTTTGTGGTATAGAAGCACTTCCATGCATTCGAAGCACAGACGAACTAGGATGATTTGGGTCTTGTTTGGATACACTTTTATCCACCTTAATCCATGTGTGTTAGAGTGGATTTGGATAAAAAATAGTTTAAGTTCCACCACAATTTAGTTCAACATATATAGACTGAGGTGAATACGATACGAGCACATCGAAACAAACCTGGGTCATCTAGCTATATCATTCTCTCCATAATTGATGTAATTAAGCCATAAAACTCATGCGGCTCACTAAAAAAAGTAGGATTCACTAGCTTTCTGAAAGCTCCCATAACCAGTTAACCACACACAAATTGGTATGATTTCATAATTCGGGGTGGGAAGGTTTTTCCGGAATTACCAAACAGTAGCATTATGCCAATTTGCCTTGGTTACTTCAATCCAAACCTGAGCAAAATAGATTCGGCCACGCCTAGCTGCTCCTTCCATTCTAAATTATAAATCATTTCAAGAATTTTAGAGAGTTTTTTTTTTCAAATTTAACTAAAATTATAGAGAGAAACACAAAGATTTATAATATCAGATAGATATACTATGAAAATATAACTAATGAAGAATCGAATGATACTTAGTTGGTACTATAAATGTTATTATTTTATTATATAAATTTGTCAAAGTTAAAAAAACATTGGCTCTCCAAAATTCTTGAATTGACATAATTTGACATATAATTTGAGATGGAGGGAGTAAAAAGAGACGAACCTACAAAAAATCCAACCTGAATTATTTCTTTTTAATTGCTCTTCAACTATAATTTTATAACAATTGAACGTTACTAGACAAGAAATTTCAAAACAAAAAAAAAATCCTTTTTTTCTCCTTTGCCCGGTCTAACCCGCAGAATGCTCGGAACTACTTCAATTCGTACATGTGCATGCCTCTAGCAGTTACTGGTGGGATGTGTAAAATTGTAAAAAGACATAAGCTAGACAATTGTACTGGAGTCCCGTTGGTCCAAATATTACATGCATGTGCTGGATGGTCGGCTGGTGCAACCACAAGAAAAAGGACCATCATTATATGATTCCAGTTTTGTTGGGAACCCTTCACTGTCACCACACTGCCCGTCTGCCCCGGCATATACCTGCATGTTCTTCAGGGAATTTGATCATTGCATCGCCCCCTAGCGTGCCATACATATAGTTGCTCCGTACTCCCTCCGTTTCAAAATGTTTGTCGCTTCGTTTCCCGAGAAGCAAATGCCGACAATTTTTATAAATATTAAATATCATCGATTAGTATCATAATTAGTATCATCGGAAAGATCTTTGGATCTAGTTTTTTAACAAAATTATTTGGAGATATAAATATTGCTCGTATTTTCTATAAATCGAGTCAAACTTGTGGCACGCATCCCATGGCGACAGTCAATTTGAAACGGAGGGAGTATGTTGTATTCTCACCAATCAAGTGATGCTACAGTACTGACCCAAATATTGCCTGTTCTGTTCATGGTCCAAACATGGCAAGTCTGAATTTGATATACACGAATAGATTATATATATATATATATATATGTGTGTGTAAAATGAGTTTTTTTAATTATGAAATAGATTTACACCTTGTTTGGATCCATAGCTAAACTTCAGCTAGCTAATTAATTTGGCATAAGCTAGGCATAGGCTAAAACATGCTGCTTTTACTTTCGTTGAGCCCAATATGGACATATAGAAAAACAAAGAGGCAATTTTGTCTTTAACCATGTTTTAGCTTGATTGGAACAACTAAAGTAATTGTATATATTTTAGCCTTCAGCTAAAGTTTAGCTAAGTTTTAGAACATCTAAAGTTTAGTTGATGGATCTAAACATGACCTTAGAGTGGGACAATACTCCACCTTATATTACATGGTACCCCTTATATTACCTAGTACCTGCGTATAATATGTACTCATCAGGTACTTCCACCAATATTGTTGCATATCATGTTTGCGGTGGGTCATGAATCATGATGCCTTAGGGTGTCCTTAACAGTTCAAACAAAATAGCTAGCTAGGCATGTGATCAATGAAGAAAAATTTAAGGTACATACTATACGTTGAAGAGAGATGGATAGTATTTGTGGAAACTCGTGTGAGCTTAGAAGAACTTGTTCGGCAGAATTTTTAAACCGGCTGATAAGCTGATTTGACTCATTTGCTATGATAGAAAAATACTGTTAGAACGACGAATAAACCGAAGCGTCGCTAGTTAGTGCAATTCTACTTTCTCTCTCTCTCTCTATATACTATAAAAAAATTATGGTACTGGCTGTTTCGACAGCCTGTTGGGACCGCCCTTAGAGTGGGACGGTACTCACTTATATTACCTAGTATATGTGTTCAATACGTATTCATCAGATATTTTCACCAATTCTTGCATGTCATGCTTGGGAGTGGGTCACGAATCATGATGCCACGTAACATTGGTTAGCTGTGCTGTTTAACGGCAGTACTGGTCCAATGTAACATGCATGCACCATGCATGTGTGCTGCTGACCCTAGCTAGTGTAGGATCTGTGCTGGCTAAACCTCAGCCCTCAAGGGCATGTACTCCCTCCGTCTCTTTTTATTTATCGTCATAGAATACGTATCACAAGTTTAACTTGATTTATAGAAAATACGTACAATATTTATATCTCTAAATAATTTTATTAAAAAACTAGATCCAAAGATCTTTCTGATTATATTAATTATGATACTAATAGATGATATTTATTATTTATTAAAATTGCCGGTATTTGTGTCTCGAGAAGTGAAGCGACAAATAAAAAGGGACGGAGGAAGTAAAATAGTACAATGCCCAGGAGTATATGATTAAAGACCACGGAATTACAAGAACTGGTACTGTCAGCTGGAAACAAAACCAGGCAATATACTGTATAGAAATTAAGATTGACCACATTGCTAAAATTACACGTACCATTATGTAACTCGCCTGTTTTCCTGTTTCCTTAGCACTGTTTTTTCCGATCCTGACTCGTGCAGTAAAATAAAACCGTGTGGGCTCCAAGTCGCAGGCGTCCCCAGCGAGAACGCCTGTCTTTGACTTGTTCCCATTCGGTAATAAATGAACCGGTTCGCGGAGGGGAGTGGGCCAAAGGCAACGAGAGAGAGAATTCATTGCCGGGGCAAAGGGCCAAAACGGGGAGCAGTGAAAAGTTTCCCCAACACCTGCGGCTTGCCCGTGGATTCATGGCAGGACGCAGGAGAGAACAGAAAACATGCAGCGCCTCAGCTCGCCCTTGCGACGCGGCTAATGATTTCCTTTCGGAGATATTAAATGCCATGGCAGCTGATGTCGTGGATTCGTGTGGTCCTTTTCTCTCTGTCATCGTGCTTAGCTCCATGTGCTTGTTTAGCTATGGTGCTTGCGTGTTTATTCCAATTTCCAAATAGTGCTATGGGCCCGACTTAATAGTGCTATTCCAATTTCCAAATCCATTGCAATCTATAATATAATGGTGTTGCGTGTTTAGCTAGCTGAAATGTCCATACGGATACTTGGAGAGAATAAGCATCCATGTGTGTTGTTGATCTCCTGAATAATGATTGCAATTTTTTTATTGATTGGAGCTCTCTTTAGCTCGAAAAAAAATGATGTTGTGCATATAAGAGAAAATCACAAGTGTACCTCACGAACATAGGATGGACGAACACACAAGCCAAGTCCTTGATAGGCTCGTGTTTGCCGCTAGATGGCATTGCTTGCTTGATAAATTTGAAGAGTTTAGGCACACGAGAGAAAAGGGAAAGCCTCCATTGGTAGAAAAAACCCACAATCCGATGGAATTATCATACGCTTGAAAGAGCTAGGAAAAGTAAAAAAAAAATAGTAATAGTTTTATTCTTTATCACTGTACTCCCTCCGTATTGTTTTTTCAAGTCGTTCTGGCTCTCAACCCAAACACGCTAATACTAGTCGTTTGGAGAAGTTTGGACGGTCTTGCCCTTCATCATCGATGCACACAGAAGCATTTACTCCACCGCCGCGTCCGCATGCAGGTAAGCCATAAAAAAAAAACTGCGCCGCAGGGATTCGAACCGGTGACTGTTAGCCTCGCCAGGCAGAGGAAGAACCAATCAAACTATGCACAATTGTTGTAAACGAAGCACGCGCAGCGCTATTTAATAAGGGCAAAGCAGGAAAAATACTCCCTAATTACTCACTCCTTGGTATGAGTGATTATGTCCTAAACGACTAGTATTTCCTATATGGAGGGAGTAAGTAAATATGTAACTAGAAATATGAAAAATTGCATTTTTGGAATTTGCAACAATGGTATGGGCGAATGACAGAAATTGAACCCGCGTAAAATGATTCACAATCCACTGCCTTGATCCACTTGGCTACATCCGCTCCTTATCCAGCTAAAGGTTTTTCTTTTGTTTTACTATTCATTGTTATTGTATTTATTCCTTTTTCCATTCACTATTTTCTCTAATCACATTATGGCCAGTGGAAGTCAAACATCCATGTATATGCTTTGCCAACACCCAACCGTTTGAACAGTATTCTTCTCTCATAAAAAACCAATCGGCTTGTCTTATCAGCCGGCTTATCTGACCAACCGAACTTCTCTCGTTCTTTGCTTCTATATATTCACCGTGTTGAGCTTTTATGGTCATGCCATCTCCATCATGGCCTTCAGGTAGCTTAAGTGTTGTGGATCAACGACTATACTTAATCTTTCATCTCACATGAAACCATTTGTTGACAAAAGTTATCACTGATACCCAAAAGTCAAACGAGACTTCAAATATGTAGCTGATGGACTAACACAGCTCAAGCATGGTCGTAGAAAATTTTTCCTAAAGAAGAAATGAGCTTTTCTCAGCCTAGCCCAACAAATGTTCAATTCGAATTCTGTTAGTATTGAAGGACGCATGAAAGCCATACACTTTTTCAATGCCCATTTGTGTACGACGTCTTGCTATGACCTATGATCACATCCACTATATAGATACTCCCTCCGTCCTATGGAGTTTGTCACTAGAAAAGCGTGTTTGTGAGAGGGGCACGGTTTTTTAACGACAGACTCTAGGGGACGAAGGGTTTAGATATACGTGCGACTAGAGAGGGGCGCGTCTTCTAAAAATGTACTCTACGCATATGCGACGCCTTCCATGACGTCAAAGTCTATACAAGGCTGAAAAGGCATATTGAAAGCCCAAAGACAGCCGCAGGGCCAAGCAGGCACCCGACCTTGTCGAGTGCAAACAAACAGAAACAGTAGCATGGAGTCCAATGAAACAGCATCACACACAGGCCGTCTGAAAACAGAGCTCGTGGTTTGGCAGCCGGCCGGGCCGGCCGGCTGGCCGGAGCAGCCACGACAGGACCAGGAGCTCACGACGGGGACGGACATAAATAAATGCGGCTCTGGGCATCACGCATTCAATGTGGAGTGGCGATCGGCGATAGTGTACCAGAGGACCAGACCAAAGCTTTGGCCATGCATGCACACTCGACGCGCGGCGAGCCGCGGACAAGCATACTCCTACAGTCCTACTGCTGCTGCTAGGTGAAAGGAGCACGTTGATAGCCGGCCGGCCGAACAGCGTGCGTTTGCGTTTGGACGAGGAGAAGAGATTGCTGCAGTGCAGCAGTGCAGGCCGCAGTAGCAGCAACTAATATAGCAAGGGAGCATTGATTGCTTGTGAATGTGCACTGTCTCTGCCACCCGCGTCGAAACGGGAAAAAGCTAGAGAGAGCGCCCGGTGCGCCGCTTCGTACACGGACGGACACGCGCTGTGGCCGATTTGACTGGACGGGGCGGCGAAGACGTGGGCGAGGGCGACCGTGCGTGCGGCCAACCAACCAGCCGGGCAAGCGGATTCACGCACGAGCGTCCTCCTCGTGCCCGAACTCGTCGGCACTCGGAGCTCTCTTGCCACTTCCCACTCGGCAGCGGCAGCGGCGGCGGGGCGAACGTATTCGTACGCCGCCCCCTCGTGGCCGAAAGGAGGACACGCACTGCACACTGCGCAGGTCAATAACTGCGTCCGGAAAAAAAGGTGCGCTGCCAGGAGGGAGAGCGCGGGAGGAAGAGGAAAAGGCTGTGCCGATACGATCGCGTCAGAGCGCATTCATCAGTGTGGCTGTGTGGGGCCGGAGGAGGTCGCCGCTCGTGTGAGCAAAGCTAATACAACCCGGCTTAAACTTACGAATTGGGCCTTTTGTTGAAAAAAATAACCTTATCGGGCCTGTTGGGCAGGCTGTTCTACCGCAGCTGCCACCGTCGCTGGCGTTTTTCTCACTCACAGAATACGATAGTATGGATGGCTGCTACGCAGCACTGAACCTCATCTATCACTATTTTATATAGTAGTTATCCCACTTATAAACCACTTATTTTTCTCACAGAAAATTTAGGTTCTTTATTACAAGCTGATGTTAACTTATGAAATTATGCATTAGTGTTGATTGTTTCATTCATGCATGGTTCGTTGCACTTTACATTCTTTAAAACCCGGTCTCCAGTGAGAATGGTATTATAGTGAAAGAAGATATCTGATCCTTAAAAAGGAAGTCATTTAATTTTATGCCAAGTCAAACTATTCCAATCTTGATTCAATTTATATTTATTAGATAACATCCACTAAAACATGATCGTGAACATGAGCATGACAAATTGATCATTTATCCCCATGGCTGAACTTGCATATGCTAGCTACAACAATATAACAAATACCAAACTATTCTGTTTGGATTTTAGCTAAAAGTTAATAAATTAATAAACTATTGGTATTGAAAAGATGATGAATTTCCATAAGTAACATAGAAAATGAGCTATGGAGTTTATAAAAAGGGCACACATGTTTCAAAAAAACATGGAATTTTCCATTGTGAGCATATCATGATTCCATATGACACGCAAGGCAAAAAAGACCAAGTTCTGAGTGAGCATCTTGCTTAGCTTTCTGGTGCATGTGGTTCTTGGTGGACACTAATAACAATTAAAGATCAAATGTTCTCCACAAGGTATGATCATTTGCAAGCGTTACCTTTAATCTATACCTCTGCTTCCATAAAAAAAAAATGTCACACATAAGTCAAAATGGCATAAAGCACTTACAAAAAGAACCATTTTATAATGCGTATAAGCAATCTCAAAGTCAGTTCACAATTTTTAGATTCTTGGCGTGACATGCTTTTTTACTATGTTTTTCTATGTTTTGTATTGCATCCACCAGTCTCAAGAGAGGACCATGGGCAAATATTCTTTTTACCAGAAAACAAGCCTCGGCCTTCATACGTCCAACAATTATCTTGATATACACAGTACTTCTAGCCCGAGTTGTCTCCCTTAATTATCATAAAAAATGCATCATATTTCTCCTTATCACGCTGTCATCTACACTGACGTTGTTCCAAATTTTTAGTGTTCGAGCTGCTCTCCTCCACAAAATTAATATTAAATATATATATGTTAATTTTAATAATTGAATATTGATATGTTCTTTACGTGAGACATAAAACATCCTATTATATATTGTGAATTAAAAAATACTTATCACCTTGTACATTATCCACCTCACTGGTTGAATTGAATGCAATGGGGACCAACGACTCTTTGATTTTTTTTTTCATTGAAGACATTTGTAATTTGTAAATTCCTCTTAACAGATGTTGAATTCAAATATAAGGCTAAAATTGCAATCATTGATAACCATATATAAGTGCTTCTATGAAAGTTTCAGCTATAACATCACCTTGTACATTTATTGAAGACATCAATAAATTTCTGAAGTTTAGGAAGGTTGTGCACTAAACTGAGCTCTCCATGAGGTAACAACATACTAAACTGAGCTCTCCACGAGGCTAACAACATTTTCTTTTGAACAACTAAATACTATGTTTGCTTCATTAATCCAATGATGAATAGATCTCATATTGTAATAGGAACTGAAGAACTAAAACACAAAATTTAGAGATGTACATAACAAGCATAGGGTTATTAGTTGCGTATCTGCACCGGGAATTAAGAAAAATATCTGCATCAGCTCTCTGTCGGACATGCAACAATAGTACGGTTGTATTGTCACTCCAATCATCCTCTATCTTCATGGATTGTATAGTTATCTGCACCTTCACTGTGGCGCTATGTATCTAGCATACCAAGAAAACAATGAAAAGGGTTTGAATACTTTCAATAATATTAGATCACTGTATGCCACAAGAAAAAAAACAAAAAATATATATATGAAACTTTTGTAAGCTTGCTGTCTATGATAAGAAAAAAATAATAAAGATGACTTTGAATATTATATCTGTATACCATAGGAAAGAAAGGAAAAAAATCTATGTGTGTCCCTTCGCAAGCTTTTGATTTAATTAGCTTCAACATATATAGTATATACATCGAATCTAGCTATATAAAAATCTACCACTAATTTAAGATTGATTTGATTAAATAACAGATAGTCATGCGCGCACAGTAGACATGCAGATATACATATATGCATACGTCCGGCTGGCCTCAGATGCTCGCAGGCATTGATGACAAGATGACAGTGCCGATGACCTGCGCATGCATGTTCACTCGATTAAAATAAAATCAATAGGCATAATATGTATACGCTTGTGATTAGATCAGACCCGCAGATAACCAAGCAGCTTAACTTAGGGTTCATCTGGTGTTCACTGTTCAGCTTTGCACAGCAGAAAGGTAAAGAGAAGGGGCGCATACCTGACGGTACGGTGACGGGGTGCGCCAACCTGCATCCTGGCGACAGCACACAGTAGGACATGGATGGATGGAACTTGCGATGTGGTAGCAAGCAACCACATGTGACAAGCTGTTCACAAACACAAATCATAAATTTCAGGTTCCCATCAGGCAGGCGACTTGCGCCTTGTTTAGATGGAGGAGAGAGAGTGAAATTCACAACTGCAGCACTTTCGTTTGTATTTGGCAAATATTGTCCAATCGTGGCCCAACTAGGTTCAAAAGATTCGTCTCGTGATTTACAACCAAACTATGCAATTAGTTATTTTTTTACTTACATTTAGTGCTCCATACATGCGGGTAAAAACTTGATGTGATGGAGAGAGAGTGAAAAAAGTTGCAAAGAGAACAAGGCTCCTGGGCAGTGACGGTAGCCGGTGACGCTATGATGACCTACATGAGGTTAACTGACCTTGATCTGGAGACGGCGTCACGAAGATAATTGAGGATGGTGGTGGCTCTCGAAGCCATAGTTGAAGATGCCATGGAGGAGGTTGACCCTGGGGAGGTCGCGAAGGTGAGATTTTCATCGTCCAGACCTAGGGTTTGGGCATGGACGTGCGTGTGTTTCGCCCTGGGCCGTGTGCGTTTTCTTTTTTTTTCCCTGTGTGTGATGCCACTGGTGGGGCCAGGTGGGGGGTTGAGTAGGAATTATGGGTGCAAAAAAACATTAAGAATAGCCAAGCACAAGAGAGAAACACGCGTCAATGTTTACAATGTTTATAAGTTTATAGGCCGGCCCCGATTAGGCTAGTAATTTAGAAACGTTGGATTAGATTTTAATGTAAATCTAAGAGATGAGAACTGAGGTGGGTAAGAGAGATCAAGGTGAGAGATTATTTACAATTTTTTCGCTCTTTTATAGTATATAGGTAGATAGATTGAGACATGAGATGACTCTCAAGTTTGTTGATGTGACACTTTTGTACATGGAGACTAAATTTTAAAAAGTTTGTTGTAGTAGGTTTTTTATGAAATCTATTTTAAATTGGGTTAATTCTTTTGGCTAATGTCTTGGAGATGTTCTAGAACAGGATTTGGTCATCATTGACTTAAGACCCAATGTTTATTAAAATATTCCTAGATGTTCTTCGGTAGTGGCTTACATAGGCTATGCAACTTTCCGATTGTTTGGATTATATACCGGAGTTGGTATGAGATTTCGAATCCGGTTTTGACAGTTTGCTTCATCCGAGCTGCTACGGCATTGGAATGCGATGCGGTGAGGAAATGGTGAAGAAAGCCTGGTATATATTTCCTTTATGATTTTTTTTACCTCCTATACGTGATACGTCTGTGTAGCGAACAATCTGAAATTCTAACGGAATTTCTGAATGACTCTTTTCTTTTTTGACATTCGTCTTTTGTCCATGCACATTGATGCGCCACGCGTGCCACTGTAGCTTCCACTACTGTACTGCGTTGTTCCCGGCAGCGGCTTGTGAATCTGTTATTGTAGCCACAGGCACACATCAATTGCACTGTACACAAAAAGGATAAACCAAAATAAAGTTATGGCGTGGCCGCGTGGGAAACGATGAACTCTCCAGATCCAACTACAGTTCACTGCACATCACGCAATGCTAGACGCCGCAGACTTGCAGGATTGCGCATACTACAGTATATAGGAGTAGTAGAGAAGGTTTACGAATAAATAAAACAGATATATGTTTCATGAAAAAAAAAGCTAGCAGCCTTGTTCGTTTCGGTTTATCAGCTATTAAAATATTATTTTTCTCTTAAAAAGTTCAGCCATTTTAGATTATCAGCCAACTTATACACAATCAGAATTTGTAACATCTCTTAATGAGATGTGTTTCTCCTAGTACTTCAATATTCAAAATTTAGTAAACTTTTCCTACCAAATGTCTCTTTGTAACACACGCCGCAAATGTGAGAGAGGGTGAATTAGGCTAGTGGATTGGAAGAGAGGAGGGAGGAGAGGGCGGCTAGGGGCGGCGGCGGGCGTCGAGGCGGGGCGGCGGGCGGTGGAGGCAGTGGCGGCGCACGGGGGGGAGGAGGAGGAGAGGAGGCACGGGAGATTGGAATAAACGGGAATTACCCCCAATTACTTCTTGATTCAATCTGTTACAATGCCCTATTATTTACTGACCCAGTGGACTCTAACGGAAAGTCTTTATCAAACACGGACTTTTCCAGTTTTTCTAATCTAAATTCCATAAATAATAATTAACAAAAGGTAATTCGGGGATTGGAGAGCGGGCGGCAAGGGTGGGGCCCACGCCCCCCCCACCCACCTCGGCCAAGAGGGGCCCGTGTGCCCCTCGGGCGGCGGGGCCTGCCGCCCAGGCGGGCCGTGAGGGCCCCCGCCCGCCCGCTTCGTCGTCCTCTTTTGGCCGGTTGTAGGCCCATAAGATTCACCGGTTGTCACCGTCTTCATCGGACGTGTAACACTCTTAGTAAGGATTCTTATGTGCTGCATGCACACATACCTTATGAGGGTCATAGGTGTCTCGCTAACGACGGACACATCGCGTACCACTGAAAGAATAGTGTCGTTAAATCCTGAAATAAACCCAGAAAAATGCGAGCACCTGTGTCAAGTCTGGGACTTGAACTCAGATGGACAGATTTCACCACAAGGAACCCAACCAGCTGAGTTATGCTCAGTTCGCATAAAGCCACCATTTTTATAGTATAAGTTTTGCCGAACTCTTTTGTAGGGGATGCCTGTATCAACTGGATACCTCACACTGTTGTTTGAATTAATCTGTCCACTTTTACAAATTTTCAAAAATTTTATGTCTTCTTTGACAGGACTTTAAGTGGCTCCAATTTCTCGCTATAGTGTCGTGAAAAGGTAGAGTTGCTGAACATATAACTCCTAGTTCATATGAGGGGGGAGAGAAAATAGTAGCATGGGTGTTGTAGGCATAGAATAAGTTGTGTTAGTTGTCTAACTTTGATGGACTCAAGGTAGTAAAATGCACAGATAGATAACTTATGGATTGTAGAAGTTAGAGCAAAGTGTGTTAAATGAAATTCTGTTTTGAACCAAAGGCACCTTCGGTGTGCCTTGGCTTAGGGTTTGATCACAACACAGGTAGAAAACTGTTATTTTCTCCGTCCCAATATAAGATGTTTTGTTGCTTCTACACTCATAATTTATTCTAGGTATTTGACAACATACTCCCTCTGTACTCACAAAGGTTATCGTTCTAGACCCTGGCATCATTTGCGCAAAGGTAGACGTTTTAGCTGCGCTAACCTTGTTTTGGACGCGAATACCCCTGACCCTTCATTTCCTAACGCGCTTATATTTAATTACGGAGTGAATCACGCCGCGGTCCCTGCACGTCCCTGCACTGCATACAGGATGGGACGGACACGCCTCGATGACGGCTGGTCGGTTGCCTCCGTCGAACTATACACATGCCAACTGATACATTCGGCCCAGGTGGGGTTGGCCGAGGCCCAGTTGCCCGGACCCCAACAGTTCTTATCCACACCCACTCAGCGAAAGGCCCAATCTCCCTAAAAGACTAGTCCAATAGAGGAAGGGCGGCTCTCCCTTTTAAGGTGGCTTCCTCCTCCCAAGCTAAGCAAGGTGGGATTATTCAAAGGCTCGCACGGTCGCCGCCCGACTACAACTAGGCCACTTCGCCCATTTGTTGCGTCTTTGCCAGCGATTATTAGTGGAGGATGTCCTCATCATTCCTACCCCCTTAAACAAGGGTCCAGCTCTGTTATCAAATGATACATCCGGAGTTGGACGAGACCCAATAAATTAAGGTTGCCCGGACCCCAACTTATGCACACCCACTCAGCGAAAGGCTCAATCTCCCTAAAAGACTAGTCCAATAGAGGAAGGGTGGCTCTCCCTTTAAAGGTGGCTTCCTCCTCCCAAGCTAAGCAAGGTGGGATTATTCAAAAGCTCGCACGATCGCTGTCCGACTACGACTAGGCCACTTCGTCCATTTGTTGCGTCTTTGCCAGCGGTTATTAGTGGAGGATGTCCTCATCACCAACGTCGGAGCACGTACGGCCGACGTTGAAGGCTGCCGCCTAGCTGCCCCCTCATGGTGCAGCCGCGACCGAGCTTTGGCGCCCTGCTACTCCCTCGCCCGTGGTTGCCGCCGGTGCTGGTGCCGCAATAAGCACCGCTTATACGAGGGACGCGCTCAATGCGGCTACCATCAGCTTCATGGCTGCCATTGTCGGACTAAGCCACGCCATGCATACACACATTCACACAAATGCATGCATAGATGAAGATCCAAAATTGACGGCATGCAAAAAATCCAGCACAGGGCGCAAAAAATGTGCTTCCAGGGAGCCCAAACGAGCGGAACAATACCATGCAAAAAATACGACAAGCAAAAATCTTGCACTACCAAGGAATCGACCCTCAGAGATTCTTGCCTTCGGCCTAGCTGCGCTAGCCATCACAGCTGTGAAAGTTTGTTGTACAGAGAGCACCCGCCACTGTATTTGTTAGGGATAGACAGGGAAAACTAACCCCCTCATTAATTACTTCTTGGTTATCACAATCATATCTTAAACGTCAGCTAATTCGAGTATGAAGTAGTATATATCTACATTTCTAGCAAAAGCTATAAATCTGAAAAAACCGAAAACTACTTATAATTTGAAAAAGGAGAGTGAAATATATATTTTTTGAGCATCAGAGGGAGTGAAAGATTGGAGAGTAAAAGATTTAGCTAATTGAAACAAACTAGCTTATTTTCTGATTTTTAGCTGTCCTATTATTATTTAACCACTTATATCTTTACTACTAAAAAGATCGAAGTGTTATCGTCTTAGTTAGTGCTAATTGCCCCGCCCCTCTAATCGCGCTTCCCGGCAAAACAACTGCCGTGCACACCCCCCGCCTCCCCACGTCCCCACGCTCGTCGACTCCAGCCCCTGCCCGTACACAACACTTCGCCCGGCCCCGCCCTCGCCCCAGCCACGTTGCCGCGCCGCCGCCCCTGCCCAGCCATCCTGCAGTGTCGAGGCTCTGGAATCGCTGCCTGGGACGACGACAACGCGCCCGCCCCCACCCTCGCCCCCCAGCCACGTTGCCGCGCTGCCGCTGCCCCTGCCTAGCCATCGTGCAATGTCGCGGCTCTGGAATCGCTACCTGGGACGACGCCGACGGCCTCCAACCAACTGCACCGAAACCCTAGGGAAGCCAGGATCCGCCGTCGGCCCCTGCGGCCCTGCCCCAGCCATCGTGCGGCGTCAGTCGTCAACGCCCTCGCCCTGCCATCCTCGTCGTCGAGCGCCGCCCTCGCACCAGGCTCACAGGGGTGTGCACCTTCACGGTTGTAAAGTCCTCTCCTCGGCCTGCTTCTCCGTATCTGCATCCCCTTCCTCCAGTCCAGGTATTTCCCCTTCCTCCAGTCCAGATATTCCATGAAGGAATTGCCCGATCTCTCTCAGTTATTGTTCTTGGCCTGGATCTTCATGACTGCAACCTCTGTTTCTTGTGGATTTGTGGTTGGATGAATGTGATTACATTAAATTCTTAAATGTTTTCTTCAGAGTTTCAGGTTAGCAAAATGCTATCACTTGCATTGCAGTAGATGTCAGTTTTCCGAAATTTCAAGAAAAACAACGACACTTCAGCTGTAGGAATGCACCGGTGTAGCTAAAACTGAAAAGTGATCTACAGAAAATATGGCAACAGCTTAGAGTCAAGCAGGCAAAGTAAAGGCAATCATCTTCTAATGGCCATACTTGTTTCCTAGGCAAAGTCCATCTGCTCCTTAGGATTATTAGAGAAGACACTTACTTATTAGCATTATATAGAAGGCAATGGCTCCTGCAACTCTGAAATTGTTGCAACGGTGCCAGCTCCTCCATCATACTATTAGGCTACAATGGTTTCATCTGACTAGGTGTTCATGTACATCTTATGTTGACTGCATGCACTTTCATTTATTTGGTGATTTATCAGTCCTCAGGCTTAGGTATAGGTATTGCATAATTAGTGTATATTTCTATTCATATTATGCAGGGACAGGGCTATAAATAAAGCTTGCACTGTGGCATGAGAAATTGGGCATAGATTTCCTCTTGCAACCTTGTTTTCTGAATGCTTGACTCATCCATAATGCTCCTGTCACACGAATTTCTGTTGCTTCTCTTTTTTATGAATGCTGACTACATGTGTGCTTCTATTACTTTGGTTGATTTCAGGCGTACCTGTTCGTTCATAGTTCCCATTGTCTTCATTGGGTGTGTCATAGTGTGCAACCAAATTTTCTAACACTATTGCAACTTTGAAAGCACACAGAAGTACTAGAAAAAAATCATTAATGAATGGGTGGGCATAAACTGGGAGACAGCAGATTGCTTCTTGGATAATTTGTGTGCAAATACTATCTCTGTTCGCAGGTGGTTCAGACAAGGCGTAGAATCAAATCTGAAACACAATAGGATGTAGCATGACAAATCTGTGTAAGGTGCTTGCTCAAGCTTGACCTGATGAACTGATGTTTTAGTCTCATCTTAGTACTGCTTGTTGCTTGTAGGATATTCTAGGAATATCTTTGAAGGAAATCAAGACAATCAGATGGCACAATTCATTTGGAGTTAAGGCTTGAGAGCTTCCAGAATATGTGATAATCTTATGTGTCATGAGTTCCACTGTCAATATATTTTTTTTTGATAGCTTAGAAGTTCACGTTCTGCACAGGGCTATGCAGGGTTCTCCTACTGATACCAAAGAAGACACCTGCATTTATGTTTGTGACATTAATCCAATCATGCTAAGCGTTGGAAAGAAACATGCTGCAGAAAGAGGTCTCAAACATGAACTTTTTAACATATTTGACACCTAAGCATGGGTTCTTTGACTCTTATTTTCAGGCTACAGCGAAGAACATTCTCTGCAGAAGCTCTAAGTTTTGAGGATGGATCTATTGAAAGCTCTCTCAGAAGCTTACAGGTTGGCTAATTTCTTTAGAGATCCCAAATAAAAAACTGTTAGTGCTCATGTCTCGAATATGTTGCGAGCTGATACACATCAGTATGCCGTACCGATTTCTTTCTATTTCTTCCATATTTTGGATGTTTGCAAACTTTTAACCATTGTTGGTTAGATTATTTAGCATGTGCTTTTAAATACAAGTTTGGAAATGATGGTGCTTGTTTCACCAGCCTTGAAGAAATTCATAGTTCCCATTGTCACCCACGTCAACATTGATAGCACATAGGAGGTGTTTCACAGAATGCCTATGAGGTACAGTGCATCTTTGGCTATCTAGGCTATGTTTCTGATCTTTTGCGCACAAGATACTGGCTAATTTCCCAAATTACAGGTCCAGTTCATCCCATGTAGCAGTAACTGTCCTAGATTTGATCGATCGTCAATAATGCAGGGCTCTGCATAGCTGTGAAATGTGAATGACCTCACAGCTATAATCCCTGAATGGCATAGCTCACTGACCAATATTGAACTCTGATAATCAGAGTTCACCTGTTCTGAATTGCTGCTACCAACTGATGGTTGAAAACTAATTTTTAGGGACTCCTGGACATGTACTGCAGATGGAACTCAACACTAGCCTTTCCAGACAAATGTTTTGACAATTTCTGGTTCAGATCCTTCTGTGAACTATTAGTATCCATGTGTTGATGATATAAGCTTATAAAAATGATTACCGTCTATGTCGGGAGCTAATAACTTAGGGCTGTCTTACGCTACCTACTATGGCTTCAATATCTGACCAACTAATAAATGGATTGAATGTCAAATAAAGATGTCTATGTTTGGTATCTTCATTGCAACATGTTGAGCCTATTTTCAACGCAAGATTTTTCTAGGATTGGCTTATTAGATATTATTGTATACTGTGGATGTATCAATATCTTATCATTGCAGAGTGACTATCCCTTTACTGTGTTACTAATAAAGATTTATTTATCCAGCTGATATGGAGGTCGGATGATTGTTGCCGGAGCGGTTGTGTTCCCCTCGAAGCAAGCAGATGGCTCAGTGGCGGTAGCGACTGTGGTGGCTTCCATCAATGGCCGCTCATTCCATCGCCAGTAGTCATGCCATGCTCTAGCATGGTCAATAGTAGTTTTTGTATTTTCTTCACTTGGTTTTTCTTTTTTGGATGCTTTGGCTTATTTGGGACAGAGGATATAGGTGAAGACTGAAGAGTAACACGAATATAGCAGTCAAGGCTTAAAAGACCATGTTTGGTTTGGTTTGGTTTGTTTGCAGGAAAACTCATATGTTTGATGTGCAACAGAATGTGTTCTACAAAACAGTTAGATTTTGAATTTTGCTGGCTGGCAAATGAAGATATAAATATTTATGATAGAACGATGGAGAGGGCGCATATTGAGTTGGAGAGCTCTAGAGCTATGCCACAACTTGTGAAACAGAAAAGATCTTTTGGTTCATATAGCTATATCTATCTTATTGAAACAGCTATATCTATATTACTGAAACAGTTTTGTTTCTCCCACGTTGCTGATATCATGACATATTTGAACTTAGTTTCATATTTTCGAAGCCAAATGTGCTCTTATATTGCTTGCAATCTCCATTAGTTGTTGACTCAGAAGTTTCACTACGTAACAAACAACCCTCGTTACGAAAGAATATTTGTGATGATTTGTCCAGGGTGTTATTGGATTGTTGCATGGAAGTGGATCCGTCGCGCATTCTGTCTATAAAAAAAATATTGTTGTTCCGTAGCAACGCACGTTACCTGGTAGCTTATAAATCTTTGAACGGGCTCTCTAGCTATTCCTTCTTTTTTTTTAGAACCTCTAGTTCCTCCTAGTAAAATTTTCTCCATGACTCGAGCATGCCCGCAAGCGTCAGTTCAGTCAGTACCACCAACACGGCTGGAAGCCTGGAAGGGCGGGCTGTATTCGGTTGGGGCTAGGTCCAATAAAATCCAGCCTATGCCATCTTCAAATGCACAAACACTTGGGCCGACTTACGCGAGCAAACCCATTGGTGCAAACAAGGCTCCAAGTACTGTATGGCCCGGCCTAAACCCAGTACGGCTCTCGCAGACAATTGGTAGAAGACAACAGGCCAGCAGCTGGCAACGGTGTTTGTGTTCACAGGAGAGTGCTTAAATTGTGGGCGTCTACAAAAAAAAACATAGTGTGACCCATTTTCCTTTTTATACATTGTATTCTTTTTTGTTTCTATATCAAAAAGATTCTTCATTTAGCATTGATTGTATGTTATTTTCACCAACAATTAGAATAATTAGACTAGTATGCTAAAATCACCAACTATTATTCTATAGGTATCCTTAGTCAAAACTTGGAAGTCATGTGTTGTGTTCCTAGTTTGAATCGTTGTTTCCTAAATCCTAACCATTATTGACATGTTTCCAATAGGATTACTCTATTTTCGAAGTCAAAAAATACCTGAAACTATTTTTTACCATCATTCTTATTCAGATTTTATTCATATAAAATATGAAACTAAAAGGGCCTAGAGGCTTTCTCCATACCGTTTTCGTCCCTAGACAAGGTGTTGGTTGAGCGTTTGTGCTCGCAAGAAGACTCACGGATCAGGTGCTATGAAGATGGAGCGGTGGTGTATGTATGCAAGACAACGATTCGCAAAAAGAAAACTACAATGGATGGCAGCGTGGCATGGATGCTATGTTGTTGGTAGAGGTCGATAATCTAGGCTATCAACATCGCATTTGGTACAACGATAGCATCATGGTGTGGCTCCATGCTCTTGCGGGAGGACATGGAAGGTATGCATGTATGCTAAAGAGGGAGCAAACCATCAAGAGTTGAAGTGAAACAAGCATCTATCTCAACGCTATTACACCTCTAGCACATCCTTTACTAATTGAGGTATTACAGAAGAGTCGCACATCCTTTGCTAATTGAGGTATTAGAGAAGAGTCGACTACCTTTGACCAGGAAGGGGTGCTTTCCCAAAGGGTGTTGAGTTGTTCTACAAGATCATTTTGTTTTGGATTCATGCATGAGAATATTTATTAAATTACATCACCAACACCAATTAGGTTGGCCAATGATTCATCAATCGGTCAACCTTATCCTTTTCCTATGTTAAGACTTCTCAAGAGTATGACTTTTCTCTCTTTCAAAGATGAGAAAGCCCTCATATGCCTTGAGAAGATCATATTTCTTCATTAACCTTTTATGAAAGTGTATCTAGGTCCTAAATGTGTTTTTAGATTGAATGACAACATGATTAAGGGACTAATATGTTTTGATGATATTATATGCATGTGTTTAGTCCTAAGGTGATTAATGTGTTTGGGTTCACATGAAGCAAATGTCATGTAAATAAGAATTGAGTCCAAGATTGATCTATGAAATGGAGAAAAGATGAAAAGCATATGCTGGAAATGAGAAAAGAGGTATGGATTGCTGCATATTAACTGGTCTTGCACTCGAAGCATGTTCTTATTATGGGATATTAAAATTTGGATTCCATGATGGATCAAATTGGGAAACATAATTAAAGAAGCAAGGAAGAGACATGAATAGTATCATATGAGTTGGTCTCACATAAAAAAGCTTGCTAAATAAAAATAAATTTGGGATGACGAATTTCATATAGATCAAAGCAAGAAGTGAATTTCAAATGAATGCTTATTGTTGATACAAAACAAGGTGTGACATGACTACATGAGAATGGTTAGATAGAGTGAAGGTAGCAAGAAAAGGGCTTAACGAGATCAAGTGAAGGTAAAGGGTAACTGACGGTTTGGAGACGAGGTACCATGGATAGTGTGAAAAAGTAAGTGCTTGCATTAATGTGTGGTGCTAATCAAGCCATGAGGAGTCATGCAATGTGGAGTATCAAATCATTGTTGAATCATATGAAGAAGTGACTTATGCATTAAAAGTGTCATCTTTACCACATGGTTTGAAAGATCATAAATCACAAGCTCAAGAATGATCCCACCTAGGGCTTGATGATGCTAGCCACGTCTTCTAGCATCATAAAGCATTGAGAGCTTTCCCATCCTCCCTTTAGTGAAAGATTTGAGTTGTGTTAGCTTGTGGGAGCACTAGTGAGCAATCCAAAGCCCTGAGCATTTCGTGGCTACGTTAAGTAGTTCTTACTCTTGGAGGTGAAACCTCCTAAATGCCTAGGCGTTGCCAACAAGCATTAAAGCTTGTGGAGTGTTGTGGGATAGTTTGTGAGGGTTGTGATCTTATCCCCGAAAGGAAAAAGCTCATCTAGTTAATTCAAGGAAAATGGCTAAAAGAGAACTAGCTAGAGCTTGACCTTTGGCTATCGATCACAACATCCTTAATGGAGATGTAGGGTCCAAGTGGTGGTCCAGTACTTTGGGAATTTTTTTATATCCCCAATTTTGTTTGCCTCACTATTTAATAATTTCTATCACTTATGTATCTTTTGCATCTATCTACTTGGTTGTGCTTTTTTTTTTGTTTGAAAAGAACTTGGTTATCCTTGTTTGTGAGTGTAGGAGCTCCATCAACCTATCAAGGAATACCTAAAGAAGCAGGACACTGAGTTTATGGAAGTGTTTCAGGGGAGTTCTAAATTTGTATGCATACTTTGAAGCCAGACCAGTGGGGCAATTTCTATAAATTTTGTGCAAATTTGTTTTAATTGCAGAATTTTGAAGTTGGGTGTATCCACCTCCTCTTATTCTTCTTCTCCCTTCCCTTGTTTTCTTCCACTTCCAATTCTGTTTGTCATCTTCATTTTCAACTTCCTACGTACATTCCTCTTCTTCCTACTCTCCTCATCATCATCATCGTTGTCAT
>JADLZL010008268.1:0-39710 GCA_015844335.1 Chrysopogon serrulatus | reverse complement strand
AGATCATGGCCGATTGAGATCCCATCTATCCAATCGTTAAAAACACATCTACTACAACTTTTACCCCCTCTTCCTCTCTTTTTCTCCTCGTTCTTCGTCGACGCTGCATGGACGGTGGATCGACGACGGCAAAGCTCTAGAGCGGTTAGGCTGGCTAGGGCAGCCCATACCCGCTGCACGCTCCGACGGGGTCCCTCCCGAGCGTGTGGGGTTTCGGGTCTCAAGAGACCTTGCCGGCGTGTCTTGCGTATCGCGCTCCCGGCGAGGCTCCTCCGGCGACGTGTCTTGCGTATCGCGCTCATCGCTGCAGGCACAAGGTCCAGGTGTGGATATCTTTTAGGCGCCGACCGATCTCAAAATCGGTTTGGCCCTACATCGAGCGTGCTAGCTCCTTATCGAGTGTGTTGACCTAATTTAGCGTCAACACACTTTTTGGCGACTCCGCTGGGGAAGATTGGTTCGGCTCTACAGCCGATCTTTCTAACCTAGCCAATTCATTAGTTCCGATCTATCTCTACTGTGCCTTCAATACTGTTGCGTCTGGCCTGAGAGGCCGATAGCATCTGGTCTTGATCTTCTCTTTCAGGATGTGGAGCAACAATCGTAACGGTAGGTTTACCGGTCCGATGGGTGAAGAGGTCTTTATCAAGCCAACAACTTTAGCTGAATTAAAGGCACGAGGTATTACTGAAGATTCTCCTCTATTTCATACTTTTGCTAAACTCATAGAAAAATTAGATGATTTAGAGGATAAGAATGTTTGGTGCTCCTGTTGTTTCTTCGCATCAAAGTGCATACACTAGTGAGTCGGCCCTGGCTTATAGCCAACCTCAATATGAGAGGCTGTCTCGCTTCTTTTTTGATCAATATGGCAGGCTTGTTTATGGTAATCAATCAGAACTGTCGGTGATCCATCAAGGGCAACAAAGTAGGGCTTTCACTGGTGCTCAATCGGCTAAGCTGACTCCAGAGTCGGCTAAGCCGGTTCATGCCCTAGAGTTGGCTAGGTCGGCCCCAGAGCTGACTAGGCCGGCTGCCCTATCTTCTACAGCACTAGCACCACTAGAGTCGGCTAAGACGACTGAAAAGTCAACTAAGCCGACTACTCATGCCCCTGCTGTTGCTTCCGGAGGGATTAGTACTATTCTTCCTGCTGCTATATACACACCCAATTCGGTTCGTACTTCTCAAACCGATGACAGGGTAACAGCGCCGCATGCTTCATCGCCTCATGTTATAGTGTTGTCTGACTCTCCAAAGCCACCAGGCATGGCCCTATTGCCTAAGGCTTTATGTGATGCCTCTCTAACCGATTCACAAACATTAATCGATTGGTATTTGAAAGGGAAAGCAGCAAAGTTGGACATGCAGGCTACACATGATGGAGAAGTACAATCTTTACCTTGCAGTAAGACACTTTCCATGGCTAAAACTCTAGAGTTAAATAATCCGGCCGTCTTGATTCGGCCGGAGCAAGCCGATTCTACTATTGGAAAAAATGTGATAATCGGCGAACCCAGAGAACCTAAGAATGGGAAGAAAGTCTTAGACCGTAAGGTGGTGCTAGAAAAGTCTAGTGATAATCGGGAGAGTCTCAAGATCACTATCAAATCTTCTGGGTTCGGGGGGCAAGCCCAAACTCCCGTGGACAAAGAAAACTCAGCCATTAGTACTATTGTTCAAAAAGAGTCAACTAGGCCAACTTTAAAAGTCGGCCAAACTGATTCTAGTGCTGATAAACAATAAAAATCAGCAAGACCGATTTCTCAAATCGGTCAAGCTAGTTATAAACAAAAAATACAGCACATGTGCAAAGATGGAGTGCTTGGTTCTTGCTCATTAAATTATCAAAATCATAGGAAAATGCCTATTAGTTTTACTACAAATGGGCAACAATGTGTTTCCTATGGTCGAGATCAAACGAGCACCAATGAGGCAAGACCGATTGAGCCGGTTTCATATAAACTTTCTAATCAGGTTTAGCAAAAGGCCAATGAGAAAGTTATTACTAGAATTGGTTTTACAGGTGCTTCAATCAAAGAAAATGATGGACCGATTGTCATAGACAATCTGGACCAATCTGGTACAGAGAAGAGATCAGGGGACATTGTCACTAATGATCATGAAACTCAGAATAGCACATCGGTCTCCAAGAATTTCCAGCCAATTTGGTGCCCTTCAGGCTTGTCAAGAACATAAAGGCGCAAACTCCAGCGTGCTCGTTGCGAGAAGTTTAAGCAAGAGAAGCTTGGCCTGGCCGAGCCCCAATCGGCTAAGCCGACTGTAGAGTCGGCTAAGCCGACTTTCTTATACCCGAGTGCCTCTGTGGTACCTCCAAGTGAGTCGGCCTCCACTATTGTTGCTAATGTTGTTCCTATAGGTGTTGGGGGACCTTCTGGAGGACAAGATGACTTTATACCTCAGAGAGCTATTTTTCAGAAGCCAGGGGACTCTGTGAATCACCTCAAGCCACTACATATGAAGGGTTATATTAACAGCAAGCTAGTCAGTAACATGCTAGTGGATACTGGAGCAACGCTGAATCTAATGCCATATTCACTTTATAAGAAGCTTGGCGGATCTGATGCAGAGCTAATTAAGACTAGGGGAATGATCAAAGGTGTTGGAGGAGAACCTATTCCAGCCAGTGGAATTGCTTCGATGAAGCTTACCATCGGAAGCAAAACATTGGCCACTAACTTTTTTGTTGCTGAAGTGCAAGGGAGCTATAGCTTGATTCTTGGGCGTGAGTGGATTCATGGCAATCAATGTGTGCCTTCTAGTTTACACCAGTTCCTCATTCAGTGGGTGGATGATAAAGTTGAGATTGTCTATGCAGATTCATCAGCTTGTGCTATGGTTGATGCTTCTTTGCTTGGGGGCATGACGATATGATTTGCTTGACAGGGAGAGATCTTGCTGGTCTTAAGTCAATAGAGGAAGCTTTTATGTCATTTCTCTAGAGCCGATTGGTGATCGGCTCCATATCGTCTTGTGATTCAAATTTTGTTTAGATAAAGAGTTGCGTCGGCTAACCCATGTACTAGGATTGGTATTAGGCCTTAGCCGATGTTTGCAGTTTAAAATTTAGAAGCTGATTATAAAGTTAATCATGCTTCTCAAATTATTAAACATCAGTTTTTCGTGCACCAAGGAGAGGAGTTTCATTTAAATTATATATTGCTGCCGAAGACAAAGTAATTGGGGCTGTTCTGACGCATGAAGATGAAGGTAAAGAATATGTGATTGCTTACATTGGTCATCGTCTTCTTGATCCCGAGACAAGGTATGCCCATATTGAGAAGTTATGTTTATCATTATACTATGCTTGTGCTAAGATGAGACATTATTTATTATCTAGTACATGTGTAGTTGCTTGCCAGGCCGATGTAATCAAACATATGTTATATCAGCCGTTCTTTAATGGAAGGATAGGCAAATGGGCATACGCATTAATTAAATATGACTTGACTTTTGAGCCACTAAAAGCTATAAAGGGGCAAGTCCTTACTGATTTTATTGTTGAGCATGAGATTGATTATCTTACTTTTACTCCATGGAAGCTTTATTTTGATGGATCGGTTTGTAAAGATGGCCAAGGTGTTGGCATTGTTCTTGTTTCCCCTAGCAATGCTAAAATTAAATTATCAAGCCGATTAGATTTTCATTGTACTAATAATCAAGCCGAATATGAAGCTCTCTTGTTCGGCTTGATAATGTTGTCTTTCATGGATGTAAAGCATGTTGTAGCCTATGGTGATTCCTTACTAGTAGTACAACAAGTTGCTGGTGAGTTTCAATGCTTAGATGGATCACTAAATGAGCGTTGTGATAAGTGCCTTGATTTTATTGCTACATTTGCCGAATTTCAGATTCGGCATATTCCAAGACATGCAAATTTTTTGGCTAACTTACTAGCTCAACAAGCATCGGGTCTTGCTATCAAGGAGTATTATTTTCATGTTCAAGAAGGACCGATGTATCAAGATTCAAACTTTTTCTGTGCAGGTGCTCTAGAACCGGCTGAGCCGACTCTAGGAGTCGGCCAAGCCGGCCAGTCGGCTAAGCCAGCTCGCCTAGCCGGATTAACCGATTCTTCGCTAGGAGGCAGCCTGGCCTCCAAGTCGGCTAAGCCGACTAATCAAGTCGGCCTAGCTGACTTCCCTGAGGTTGGCTCGGCCATGCCGCTCGATCAAGCTCCAAATCGGTCCAGTCCACATCCTAGTGATGATGTGACCGATTCGGGAGATTGGAGAACTCCTTTGTTAAAATATTTGCAGGATCCCAACTCGAAAGTTGACAAAAGTGTTCGGCGGAGTGCATTCAAGTACACTCTGCATAATGGCGAGCTTTACTGGCGAACTGCCGAAGACTTGTTGCTTAAGTGTTTGGGAACTGATCAAGCAAAAGCGGCTATGGGAGAAGTCCATGAAGGCATTTGTGGTACGCATCAATCGGCTCCAAAGATGAAATGGTTGTTACGTCGGGCCGGTTTCTATTGGCCTACAATGATGGCCGATTGTTTTCGGTACTACAAGGGGTGCGAGGAGTGTCAAAAGTTTAGTAATATTCAGCTTGTGCCTGCTGCAATGCTCCATCCTATAATCAAACCATGGCCTTTTCGTGGTTGGGGGCTAGATTTCATTGGCCAAATTCATCCCCCATCTTCAAAGGGACATCGCTTTGTCTTGGTTGCTACAGATTACTTTACTAAGTGGACCGAGGCAGTCCCGTTGAAGAATATGACACATAAAGAGGTGATTGAGTTTATTACTGAGCATATTATTCATAGATTCGGCATTCCTCAAACATTGACAATGGATCAAAGGACATCCTTTATATCTAAAGAAGTAAGAGAGTTTGCCGAATCATTTAAAATAAAGCTTCTCAATTCATCTCCATACTATGCTCAAGCTAATGGTCAAGCTGAGTCTAGCAATAAGACTTTGATCAAGCTCATCAAGAAGAAGATTGAGGATAATCCAAGAAGGTGGCATGAAGTTCTGTCTGAAGCTCTGTGGGCACATCGCATATCAAGGCATGGTGCTACAAAAGTTACTCCTTTTGAGTTAGTATATGGTCAAGAGGCTGTGTTACCTGTTGAAGTGAATTTGGATGCATATAGACTTGCTAAACAAAATGAGCTATCTGCTGTTATGTATCATGACTTGATGATGGATAATATCGACGAGGTGACGGATAAAAGATTAAAGGCTCTTAAGGAGATTGAGAGAGACAAAGCTTGGGTTGCCAAAGCATATAATAAGAAGGTGAAAAGCAAATCTTTCCAAATTGGAGAGTTGGTTTGGAAAACCATACTACCAATTGGATCGAAAAGCAACAAGTTTGGCAAATGGTCACCAAGCTGGGAAGGTCCTTATAAAGTGATCAAAGTGATATTTGGAAATTCATATATGTTAGAGACATTGCAAGGTGAATGTCTCCCGAGAGCAATAAACGGAAGATACTTGAAAAAGTATTTTCCAAGTGTTTGGCAAGAAGCCTAAGTGCTTTCCAAACAATGGCCGATACATGTATCGCCCTTAGAACAAAAAATGGCCGATGTATACATCGCCCTTAGATATTTTATATACTGAAAAGCCGATGGATGGGCATCGTCGCTATTCAGTTTTCTCTTGTGTTTTTAGATTCATTCATAATTCACCTGAAAACAGGAGGGCATATGTTGACAACCAAAAATGTCCATTCTTGTGAAGATGTCAAAAGTGAAAACGGACTGCGCCATCACGTTCCTCTCGTCGAGATGGTCGAAAAACATATATAGAATGTTCAATTTGGAGTCCGGATACAAGAGTTATGCTCTCAGGAAGATTGCGCAAAATGAACTACCGGTACTACCGGTCCAAGACTGGTACTACCGGTGGATGGCGGAGATTGGCGCGGTTTGGCGCAAAAATAAACTACCGGTACTACCGGTCTTACACCGGTACTACCGGTAGGGATCGGTACTACCGGTGGAGACTTGCACTACCGGTGGAGCTTGATCAGGTTTGGCGCAAAAATGAACTACCGGTACTACCGGTCTTTCACCGGTACTACCGGTAAGACCGGTACTACCGGTGAGTCCTGACCGGTACTACTGGGCTTTGAAGATTGGGCTTTGAAGATGTTTCCTACTGGGATAAGACCACCCCCTCCTATATAAACAAGGAGATCATGGCCGATTGAGATCCCATCTTTCCAATCGTTAAAAACACATCTACTACAACTTTTACCCCCTTTTCTCTTTTTTTTCTCCTCGTTCTTCGTCGACGCTGCATGGACGGTGGATCGACGACGGCGAAGCTCTAGAGCGGTTAGGCCGGCTAGGGCAGCCCATAGCCGCTGCACGCTCCGACGGGGTCCCTCCCGAGCGTGTGGGGTTTCAGGTCTCAAGAGACCTTGCCGGCGTGTCTTGCGTATCGCGCTCCCGGCGAGGCTCCTCCGGCGACGTGTCTTGCGTATCGCGCTCATCGCTGGACAAGGTCCAGGTGTGGATATCCTTTAGGCGCCGACCGATCTCAAAATCAGTTTGGCCCTACATCGAGCATGCTAGCTCCTTATCGAGTGTGTTGACCTAATTCAGCGTCAACAGTGGTACTAATTAACTTGTCTTTAGCAACTAGCCACTAGTCTCTTTACCCTTACTCCTAAACATGAAACTAGGTTGTCATCCCCAATTGTAAAGGTAGGAATAATCAGTGGTACTAAATCTTATCATTTTATATGACTAGGTAGAAATAAAGAAAGATAAATACTCACTAAGTATGATTCTGCAAGCGGACGATAATTATACCATTATAGCATTTTACCTAGAGTATTATCAGGTTGTCATTTATATTCTACCACTGGCAAGGCATTGCTAAACAAATAATCTATAGTATTGATAACATGTGTATATGCATTGAATAAGCGATGTATAAATATGATAATGAGCCATTGATCAGTCATCACTAATAATACTAATCCATCATAACACTCTAATCATGTCAATGTTGTCTAATCAGTTATTAGAGAAATAATTTCTAAGTATTTAATTACATGTCAAAGCTACATCATCTAGTGCAAGTACATCTAGTAATCATTGTTAAGTAATACTATTATAATTCCCAAACACATCAAAGCAATGTACAAGAAAAGATGAGTACAGAACCTCATGTATATAAATATACTCTTCACTTGACAGTACCACTCTACCAATCCACCATATAGGGGAGGGCTACAAAGGACTCAATGGATCTGTCACATCCACGATCTATCTCACTACCTGGCACAACTAGGGATATCCGCAGATAAGAAAAGCATCTAGACATCATGCCTACATATTGCCTACCACTCACCATATGATCAAATAGATGAGTGCTATACGAACCAGTGTATGAATATAATAGCAAACCAACTAGACTAGATGTATTGAAGTAGACAATAAACATAATAATTAAACTAAGATGAAGAATAATGTTGCTAATAAATATCATACAAACGCAGATAATACAATAAGAGAGAAGAGAGCGAAAGAAGTATACTGAACTCTTCTCTTCTTGACAACTTTCAAAATCCAAGACCGATTAATACGCCTTGACTCCCTCTAAACTAGATCTAACTAGGCTAAACTATGAACTAGAAGGCTATGAGGAACTAGAACTTGAAGCTCTAGGTGACTTGATGTTCAACTGGCTCAACCTTAAATGCCTTGAATGAGGTATTGAATGAATTAGGGTTTCCTGGGGGTGCTGGCCCAAAATTATAGCCCGGTGGGATGCACGACGCCCGTTTGATCAAACTGACTTTACGTAGGGCTGAGATTGATCCTCAAAGGCAGTGGAAGGTGGTCTCAGAGGATAACAGGTGGGGCCCATAGGAGGGTGCCGGCCGGCCTTGGCAATGGGGCCTGCCGGCTCCACCTGGCAGCGGCCCCGCCTCCCCTTTGCTCCGGTGTCTTCTAGATCCTTCTAGAGTAGTTTGGCATATTTCTGAGTTGCGGATAATTCTGTGGTGTAGTTTTGTAGTTAAGCCCCTTTTTTGCTATTTTCTGAATTAGTGCATCAAAATTGGTAAATCACTAAAACTCATGAAAATTGTTAGATAAAACCCTAGCCTTCTAGATATTGATGTGTTTCTCATGCCTTTTAATATATAAAAAGTTCCCCCCGGGCTTACCTTTTGCTACTCCCATAGCAAAACCTAGAGTTGGATGAGGAGTTGCTACAATGCATTTATTCTAACAAGTACACATGCTCTCAAATAAAAATTTTCATCTGGATTAGACAAAACTGCTCTAACTTTTAAACTCACCCATATTACCTTTAAATGGAGCTTTTAGCCTTCACATGGGTCTTGAGTAGTTGAAAGATAGAACAATCAAGTCAAGCACTATGCTCAAACTCTTCACTCAACTAATTTTCCAGAGTTTTGTAAGTTTTCACAATAAAACTTAGAGCTTAATTGTATGACACCGTCAAGTCTCTCAAAGTATGTGGTATTTATGGATCTCACTAGGTCGTCAATGATGTCATGCCTTTCTATAGCTAAGGATTATAGTGGAGTTTATAGGCATATCAATTAAACAAGGATAAGCATACTTGCAATTCATATATTGTAAAGTCAAACAATGGATCTATAGAGAATCAAGTCATACAATTAAACCAAGATATGCATGCGTATGGAATATGGTGGATAGATGTATATATGGTGGCTAGTTCTAATTCTATTTTTGCTCTTCAAAATGAGTCTTTCTTTTTTTTTCTTAGACTTTCAGAACTTTCATAGGAAAATATAGACTATCCTTTATTCACTCTCTTTTTTTTTTTTTCTCTTTTTTAGACAGGGGAGGCGGGCATCCGAGTACCCATTATTTTGATTCTTGGGACACTTGTCCATCTTTTACTCCCTTTTTCTTTCTAATATTTTAGCATAGCCACATGCATCCTTTGGATACAATAATGATTGAAGAGACAACAATAAATACTTAGAGCATTTAAAATTAGGGTTGTCCTATAGGTTCACATTTTTGGGCGTTTTACTCCCAAAGTGTAGGAGAAAAACATTTTTGAGATGGATGTGGATAAAAATAGAAAATGGCTGTACTTACTCTTAGGATAAGAGTAATGCATATGTAGATGGAGTGTGTGTGTGATCTTGATTTTAAAAACATGACAAGACTCTCATAAGTATACAACAAAGATTGACTGAACTCAATGCAAAGCAAGCAAAATAAATGAGCAAAGGTTTCCAATTCTAAATATGGATCATATATAGCTTTGGTAGGAATTCAACTTTGTCATACAAGAGCTCATCATGTAAGGTTTTAAATTTTTAAAAGATAAATCTTCAGAACTTAGCATCGTTAGAAATATGATAAATAGCAGCTCAGACTCTCTTATATTATATCTATCAATCACTTAGACTTAGCTCAAGCGTATGTCTCCACAAGTTTCAGGTTTAGAGTAAATTCTTATATTAAAGCAATCGTGTCCAAAACATAGAACTTAAGTTTGATAACTAGGTACTTGAAAAGAATTCCAAAGAGAGCAACTATTTATCATTTTTAAGACAAAATTTCCTATTTTATAGTTGACTCTAGACACACTTTATACTAAGACTTTGTTTTATTGGTTTCTAGATTTTATTTATTTAAATAAAGGAATCATAAAAGACTCAACAGACATGGACCTTTATGTGCCCATATATTTTTTAGTATTTTATAACTATAAGACAGACTCGATAAATCGCATAGGTATAGTTACCTGATAACTAGGGGATGCTCTTCCCCTAAGCTAGATATTTTATTTTCTCTTCAGAAATGCAAAAGAATAGATATGCTAAAGTAATTGGATAACTACCATTGTTACCTTACGGCAAGGGTGCAGAGTTTAAAGTCCTCCAAACAAGACTTCTTATGGTCATCATGCTGAGGGTTCTTCGGTGGATCCGGTGGGGACCCTGATGTTGAATCTTCTAGTGTTGATGACTTAGTTGAGGGGATTACCTTCTCCTTCCATACTTTTGTTGATTGTGAATGTTCTTTAGGTGTAGTTGATATTTCTTTTATTTTCTCCTCCTTAACTTTTCTTCTCAAAGTTGCGGCGCTGACGTCTTTTCTTGGACCGGGTGAAAGCGGGTAGTCCAGGAAAGTTATAATTACTATTGAAATAATAGCGTACCTTTTCTCCTGAGAAGTGAAAGTGGAATTGGCCTAATCCATTGTAGATGATGGCTTTGGTGATGCTGAGGAATGGCCTTCCAAGAATGATAGGTGTCTCATCTTCTTTTCCCATGTCCAAGACAATAAAGTCGGTAGGGACATATGTGGCGTAACCTTCTAAACTATATGGCCCGAAGCACCTGACATTGTCTCTATGTCGCCTATGCTTGTATACCACATAACTTAAAAAGTTACGTCCCAAAGAAACCCGATGAAACCACGATCCTCTAGGATCAAATTCTTCTGAGAGATATTGTAGTATTACAACCATTTTTATTCAAATACAATAGAGTAGCGGAAGATTTATAAAAGAAGATAACCATACTTCATTAGAGTTTGATTAAACAAAACTTAACCGAGTTTGCGGAAGTAAGAAGAAGATATAGAACACCTATAGGAGAACACCTCGGGTGGGAGGTATTCGATCATGCCAAGCCCACTGGTATGACCGAACTTAGCAGCAACAGTTAGTACCTGCAATGGGGGTCAAACAAACCCCGAGTACAAAAGTACTCTGCAAGACTTATCCGACAGAAAAGAGTGGAGAAGACTCAGGAATGCTGGCTGATAGGAATCAAGGTAAGGCTTTAGCAAGAATCAAAGACATCTTTGCGGAAAAATGACTAATGTTGATCCTTAATATTCATTCTTATAGGATATTTCCATTTAGCATTAAGCTATCAAGATAGGTTATCCTAGTCTATAGCAAACACTTGTCAACCATGTGACGATTTCAATACTTTCCTTCCATCAACTTCCATCATTACTACGATGCTGACGCTTGGTCAAGTCTCCCATGTCGTGGAGCAACGACAATTCGAACCGCTTTATATACCCAGCTAGGGCTTCCTTGCCACATGATGTATGCAGGACCAAACATCTTATATACATCAACTCAACGCTTGGATTTCTCCATACCAGACCGGGTCCTATGGCACCCGAGAGTACAGTACTCCACCTCCCTACGCCGTCCTTTCCTCAACAGTGCGCTCATAGGATGGGTACACGCTACTCCCGCCATCTCTCCACTCCCAGTCCATGGTTGTCCGTTCTCGTTATAGATAGTCCAAGTGGAGCTTACCGCCATTAGCATGCGACTAGTACTATCCAATAACCTTCTTGACCACAGGATCACCACAACGGATGGTCCTTAACCGACACAAGTGGACAACACTACACCAGGGGCACTAGCCCTTCCCGATGCAAGTCACTCCACCAACGTCTCGATTTACTCATCATGTTCTTATTGCGTACCCTTTGACCCGGCCAAGGTAAAGGATAAACAACAAGCAACATCGGGTTTTCATAATTTTTCTCAAAGAGGATATTGTCATCAAACTTTGAAAAACGTTTTATTTGTAAAACCTATGCTATCAGCAGGGCGAAGCATATACTAAGCATTTTTAAATTAAAATAGGTCTCAGGGATATTATATCAAGGAAGGTAAATGCATCAGATAGGATATCGCACAACTCCTGACACCTAATGCATCATATCATAAGCATAGACTTATAAAGGATTTTCGAAATTCAAGGAAGGGTTAAATGTATCCGGGGCTTGCCTGTGTTGCAGAAAAGGTTAGGATCCTTAGGAGGATCACACTGGTCTGATGGCACCAACACCTCTGGGCATTTTCTTCTGGAAACACCTTCTCCGAACTTGATCAACGCGAACCTCGCTCTCACGTAAACTATACGTAATGAAATGATGCGAGCTTTAATGATATGCTTGACATGATGCGTGATGCAAGACAATAAACAAAAGATTGAGTACAACTTCCCTTCACGGTATAGTTGCATCAAGAGATCATAATTAACAACAACAAAAAAATGAGATAACGTGGCCGCAATCAACGTAAATAAATTGCCGAAGGTCATTAGGGTTAATGACCTAGGGTCATCACTCAATCCGAAACTCAATCAATCCTATAATGATTAGGGTTAATTACTAATTTATTAACCATTTTTACAATTTTTGAAAGCTACTAATTAACTTGCTAACTAGAGATTAATTAAACACTAATTAATCATGGTATTAACTAATTAAGCATTAATTAACTAAGGTATTAATTAAATATAAAACAAAAATTAGTCAAAACATGATCAAACTTCATAATTAAGTTCATTATCATCTAAGTAGCACACAAAACAAATTTCATGATTTTTGGAATTATACTTTATTTAGTAAAAATCATGGAAATTGCATTTATTAATTAAAAGAGCCATTTTCATTGCAAACAAAAGTTACTTGAAAAACTGAAGTTATCATTTTTCCTGAATAGAGCATGTTACAAAGTTCACACACATATTTTTATTTTATTTTTAACTACCCAAATGAAATTATTTCAAAAAAGATGAAAAATCTGCTTTGGAAATTAAATTGGAAAAAAGGAAACATTTTCTCTCCTCCGCTGGGCTCACTGCGGCCCCAAACGGCCCGCATGGCCCGTGCGGCCTGCTACCGCCCAAGACGCGGCCTGCTGCTTCCTCCCCGTCTCTCTCTCGACAATGCGACCCCACGTGTCGGTCCCTTCTTCCTCCCTCTCCTTTCTCGTTTAAAAGCGACGGCGGCGGCCGACGGCGAAAACTCACCGTCGGCGATCTCCGATGAAACTAATTGCACCAACGAGCTCCTCTCATCAAACCGCACCCAACAAGCTACTATACGACCTTAGCCGACCACCGAGCACACGCGGGCGGTGGCCATGGCGGCTTTCTGTCAGACGGGCCGTGGACGACGAAGCGGGCGTTCCCACGGATACGGACCGCGATTGATGGCAAAAAGGAGTTCGAAGATGAAGGAGGCTCACCATACAGCGCGATGCTTGCACCGAACTGGCCGGAGGCGATGCGGATGAGGATGATCGGGGTGGAGGCGATCAAGGGCAAGGCGCTCTCTGGCGGCAGGGCATTCCCATACGCCGGAGCCAAGAAAGATCCGAACCCCTCGGGCCGATGACGACCGGGGCTCAAAGCAAAGCCGACTGTGGTGTTGGTTTGGGTGGAGACGCCGCCGCTGGTCGGACCACGGTGGGAATGGTGCGCGGTGCGGCCGCCGCAGCTTGGAGAAGAAGAAGATGGCGCCACAGTGACTCAAGTCGTTACAGCGCACTTCTTGGGCCGAAGGTAGACGAGATGGTGGCGGGCGTGTGTGCAAGCAATCGGGGATGGCAAATGGAGCGAGATGAGCGAATTCTTGCCGGGCGACAGAGATAACGACGGCGGGCGGCGGCGCAGGAGAAGAAAAAGAGGACGTCAACGATGACCGGTATTTATAGGGCTTAGATGTCTTGGTGAGGTGGCCAGCGGCCAAGCGACGAGGCCTAGCTGGTTGGCGGCGCGGAAAACGGCGACGCTACGAGAATGGCCACGGTGGCCGGCGGTGACTCACGGCATGGGCAAGGCAAGGTGTCCCCCCTCTCAAAGACTATAGCAGAGAATATTTTCCTTCCCTTTCTCAAAATTACTCTCAAAAGTTGAACTAAACTCAAAAATTTCCAAACATACATATTGCTCAAAATTTTGTGCTCTACAACTTTTATTAAGCAAGTTTTGTCAAATTCCAAATATATTTTGAATTTACATTTCAAATTTGAAAAGAGGGCAAAACCCTAACTTTAAGGATTTCAAAATTACTTTCAAATTTTGAATAAAAGATGAAAATCTCCAAAAATAAAAGTTGTTCCATTTTTTCAAGATCTACAACTTTCATTTAGAAAGTTTTTCATAAAACTAACTAATTTTTGAATTAGAGTTTAAATATCAAAAAGGGAACAATTCCCAATTTAAAGAACTTTTGAAATTACTTCAAATTTTCTTTAAAACTTGAAAAAACTTTATTCACTAAACTTGTAGAGCTCAAAAAAGATGCACAATCTGAGTTTTTGAAGTTTTCCCAAATTTTGAATATTTTGAACACAAATTGAAAAGGGCAAATGTGCTTTTGAATTTTAGGGTTTTTAAGAAGGAATTTCAAATTAATTATTTGGGCAATTAATTAATGATTAATTAGTGATCTTTGGACCTAACCAATAGCACATTTTCAAAGTATAAAGTTTGTACTTTGAAATGGTGCCTAGGGTTAGCAACTTTTATTTAGAAAATTAATTATGGTTAGCTCCTCAAAAGTGAATTTGAAATACAAATTCCCACAAACCACTTGGGTTAAGGTTTGGGGATTTGCATTCCAATTTCAATTTTGATTTTTTCTTTACATTGTTTGACTTATAAAATATGGTTGAAATGTTAAACATAGTTAGTCAAACACTCTTGCACTCCAAGATTGATTTTATGTTAATCATCTTTAAAATCTTAATTAAGCATTTATGTGATAATTAAATGATTATACACACATATACCATATATAAGGAGCTCGAGGGATTAGGCGTAAGCATGCATATCAAGCTCAAATAAAAGATCATTTAGCAACCACTTTTTTTATTTGCTTTGATTAACCTAAAATAATTAATCAACCATCTCAAGTCATGTTAAGCACATCACAAAATACTTAAACATATAAGGATGAGTAACACCATGAAACGCAATAGTGCAATGATGCTTAATGATTAACTCGAATGATGCTTAATGCATAAAATGATGACATGGTGGGATCTCACATTGCGTAACACCTGGGGTGTTACAACATAGTGGGTGTGGATCTTAACCATGATATTTCTTGTTAGTTCCTCCAAGAATCGTGTTATGTTGTCTCCGCCAAATTGCAAAATAAATGCAGGGATCTAGGGGTGCATTGAATAGTGTGTTGTATACCTACTTTGATATTATGTTGACAAATGATCCAGTTGTCACAAACAAATTGAGTAGAAAGAGCTCTATCCAATGGTGCACTCTATTAATGGTAGACCAGGGATCTCCAACTAAGACTGGTGAGACTAAGCGGCGACCTTGTCTCGTATTCTATTGCTTTGACTATCTAAGTTTTCTTTCCTTCTTGCTTCTTGTTCTTCTTCTTTCCTTTTGGATAGGTCTTCTGTACCTCTTCTTCTTTATGTGTAGGCTTTTCTAGGTAGTAAGTCTCCCTTGGGTTGGTAGGATCTTCAAGGATCTTGTCTTTGAAACTGAATTTCTCTTCATTGCCCTTGATGGTGAAACATATCTTTGCAATTTGTCTACATAGATGGCTGCTTTTGTAGTGCTCAAGAATGGTCGGCCTAGGATGATAGGGGCTCTTTGGATCTTTGTCGGTATCTAGGACCACAAATTCTACTAAAACATATGATTGTCCCACTCATATGCATACGTCATCTAGGATTCCTTTAGGGTGCTTGACTGTTTGGTCTGCAAGTTGCAAGCACATATTCATGTACAACAAAGTTGCCCATGGAAAATACGGTTAAAAGATTACCTTTGGCATGATGTTGACACTAGCACCAAGGTCACAGATGACTTTAGAGAAATCGTGTTGCCTAATAGAGATGGAAATCACAGGTCTTCCCCGGATCTCCTCTCTTGAGTGGCATGGACTCATCCTTCCATCCTTCTGAAATTCTTTCTATATAGTAACCTGCACGCACATCAATAAGATTTACGGTTTCGTGCTCTAGGGGTTGCCCAGGAATCTTACCTTCATGGATTGGTGGAACAGCGGCAACCAGCTGAGCTAATTATGATTCTAACATTTTATAAAAGCTAAGCTGGTTGTTAATAGCGTAGGTGAGGCTATCCATTTTAGTATTTATATTTTCTAGCACTTTATCATTGGATGCTATCCTCTTAGATAAATTTTCCACAGCTTTATTTTGACTAAAAATTACATCGCATAAATGTGGTTGAAAATTGTTACTAAAATTATTGTTACCTTGATTATTACCTGGGTAATTACCTTGGTAATTGGGCCTTTGCTGGTTCCATCCTTGATTAGGTTGATTCCACTATTGATTTGACTGATTCTATACTTGATTTTGCTGAGGATGATAGTGTGTTGTTGTTGATAAAGTTCACATGCTCTTGGAGTGTAGAGCAGTTGCTTCCTGAGTGTCCTAAGTCTCCACATTCTTCACAAGTTATGCAGGAGTCATTGATGTACATGACTTCTTGTCGGTGTTTAACCACCGATAGCCCGCCACGGGTTTCCGTGGCGATTGATTCGAACCTCGGCGAACGGCTAGAACTCGGCGGTTTCACGCAAGAGACACACGGTTTATCCCCGGGTTCGAGCCCCCTCGTCGTCGAGTAAAAGCTCTACTCCAATCGGCCTTGGCCTTTTTGCGTTGGATTGATGTATGATTGTGTGTTGTTCGTCTGTTACAAAAAGGGGTGCTCTCGCTCCTTTTTATAAGAGGAAAAAGAGCCGAGCTATGGTTTCTAATCCTAGTCGGATTTATAGGAAGTGTTCTGTTCGATTCATGAGGTTACTTTCTATTCGTCTAACTAGGATGATCCGTATTCTACTTGGATCTGTCCTTCTTGCTCTTGTCCCGACGGGAGCCGTGGCCGGTGAGTAGCCATCTACGTCCCCTCATCAACAAGCCCCCGAGCATTTCAAGTAGAACTCGGGGCGCCTTTGCTTCTAGAGTGATGCTTCAAGTGGTCTAGCTGAAGAATTGTTCCCTTTTAAATGCGCCGTAGGTGCACTCATTGAGTGTAGCCCCCTCGAGCCTCTTGCTACTTATTTATAAGTAGCTGGAGGGTCTTGAGAAAAAAAAGAAAAAGTTGAGGGTGTATGCCCCGTAGCCCCCCGAGCCTTCGTCTGAAGTTGTTTTGTGTCGAAAAGAAGTCGGGCGATGGCTGGCCGACGTGGCGCCCATAGGCGCACTCATTGAGTGTAGCCCCCGAGCCTCTTGCTTTTTGGAACAAAGAGCTGGAGGGTCCGGAGTAGCATGATGGCTTTGAAATTGTATCCCCTGAGCTTGAATTCTTTTCCTCAAAAGTAGCCGGGTGGTGGCTTTTTTTATTGACGTGCGCCCATTGGCGCACTCAATGAGTGTAGCCCCGAGCCTCTTGCTTTTTGGAACAAAGAGCTGGAGGGTCCGTAGTAACATGATGACTTTGAGATTGTAGCCCCTCAAGCTTGAATTCTTTTCCCTGAAAAGTAGTCGTTCTTCTTTAGCCGCCGCCTCCGAGCTTTTTCCGAGTTAGCCGCAGCCCCGAAGTTTTTTCGAGTTCTTCCTTAGCTGCAGCCCCCGAGCTTTTTCCGAGTTCTTCCTTAGCTGCAGGCCCCGAGCTTTTTTCGAGTTCTTCTGTGTAGGAAACGGACAACGGCTCGTGACTTTGCTTTTACTGTCCTTTATGTCTGCTTTTATGGTTGGGCGTTAGCAGCTGATGGTATAAAGGCTTTTACCGTGTTGGGATATGCTTGGAATATACTCTTCGTTGCTCTCTTTATCTTGCCTTCTTTTATTGTCCTTGTCAATGCTTCTCTCGAATTGGTGGACTTGGTCTATGTACGCCGATCTTGGTCTATAAATTGCACTTCCCTTTCGGTTGTTTTCGAGTCTTGTAGTATGCTTCTTCCCTGTTCTTGTGACAATGATAGTTTGCGAGGTTGAACAGCCCCCGGGCTTCTTTCTTGTTCTTCCAAAGATGGTCCATTTAGTGGGTAGAAGAATTCTTGAGATAGGGATTAGAGGCAGACTAATCCCGGAGTAGCATTGTGATTGGAGGCTCGTTCTGGTAGGTAGAAGAAGTCTTGAGATGTGCCTTATGCTGGGTCATATTGCACTCTTAGTTCTTCTTTTCCACTCGCCAAACATATGCTCAAGGTGGGAAGGTTGCCGAGCCGCACGCCTTCTAGCCGTGCGGTGATCAACTGCGCCGCCCGACGCAGAGCCGGAGCTCTTTTGTTCACATGGGGTTCGATCCGACTTGTTTTTGGAGAGGCCCGATGTGATGCTTGATCAGTCAGTGCTCCTTTTGGCAATCTTGAATGCACTGTGTTGGTGTATCAAGGTTGCTTTGGATCTGCTCGGCTCATTCTGCCTTAGAGGTAGTTTGGGTCTGTAACGAGGACGGTTTTGGATTCTGCGTAATTGTTTTCTATGGCAGAATTCCACTGGGTTCCTTGTAGCTATTGCTTTGGATTTTTCTGAATTCGATGGGTCTTGTAAGACTTGTAACCTTGTATCCTGTAATATTGAAGAATATTTGATCCTGCAATGATCCGAGTTGTTTTGTCCTATGTTTATGGTTGTCCGCCTTCGAGCCGACTTGTTTTTGATTGATATGAAGACTGTATATCTTTTAGTAGACTTGTTTTGGCTCAGAAGTTGGCTGGCTTCCTTCGACTAGAGTTGTTGGTGGCCGACTTGTTATGATAATATTGGCAAAGCTATCTTTCCTTGTAACGGCATAGTATTTTACCGTTGGGGTAACGGATACGGACCGCTATCCCGTGATTTAAGGGTTTACCGGGCCTTTCCTCGTTAGTGCGCCTTTGTATCCGTTGGCCTTTTTACCGTTGCCCCTTAAGTGGGCCTTTTAAGACCGGTCTATAAATTAGCTGCGGTTACTATTCTTCTTCTTCACCTTGCCTTTGCTTCCTGAAACCCTAGCGCCGTAGAAAAAAAATCCCCAAATCTTTGCTCTTGCATTGCCGCCACGCATCCTCCTCTTAGTTTGGGTGCTTGATTCGTTGCATGGGAAGGAAGAAGGTGGCCTCCAAGAAGTCGGTAGTTGAGAAGCCTATTCTTGAGGAGGAGGTCGACGAGCAGCTGAATCCCGAGTTTGTCGCGATGAAGTGGCCATCGCGAAGAACTTCCCCGCCCGACTACTCGGGGAGAAGCATCCGGGTCGAGCTGCAGGACTTGGGTATGATCCAGCCCAAGGAGTTCTCCGGTTGGGTTGCGCCTGGTGAGCATCGTGTCCCCTGTTCCCCCGCCTAGGGAGATTGTGCTTTTTGTTTCTTTTTATTCGTGCTGGGCTTTGTTTGCCTGGCTTGTTCCTTCCTCCATCATTTTTCTTCACTTCTTTTCCATCTCTTTCATGATCTTACCCCGAATGGGGTTCTTCATCTTTCTGTTTTTTATCCATTTTTGTGAGACTTCCCATGGCATTCCTCCCTCCCTCAATCTGCCCGCTTTTCTTTTCTGCCTCAAGCCGCAGCCCCGCAATGATTCCCTCCACACCCTTGGTGGATGTGGGATCCAATTCCGGCAAGGGCGTAAGTCGAGCCACTTCTTTGAGTATGACCTTGTTGATTCCGTGAAGGATTGGCGGTCCGAGTGGTTTTATGCTGGTAATCTTGATGGTGGTGCTGGTGCTCCAGCACTCCAAACCTACTCGGGGGTCCCGCCTGTTCCTAATGATCGGTGGGAGAGAGAGCAGCTCACTTCTGCCGAGTTGTCTCTTCTTGAACCTCTTTTCAATAGGATTAGGTACTTGAAGCAGAATGGCTTGTCCGGTTTTGCTATTGTGGCAAGTTACCTCCGTCGCCGAGTACAACTTTTGAAGGCGCGTGAGAACTTTGGCTTTGAGTACTCGGGCGCCGAGGATCCCTCTCGTATGGTGGCCACGACCGAGTTGTCAGAAGAGGAGATGCTTGTTCGTCTCCAGAAGATTTTGAAAGGCGCGTCGGTGGTCCCAATGATTGGTTTCGAGTACTCCGCTGATAAGCCTCCCCCTGCTGTGAGTGTTTCTTCCTATTTATATCTGTATTTCCAAGTTCTTTTTGACTGAGATTGACTAGTTTCTTGTCTTTTTTGAAGCCTTTTGGCAGGGATTTTAACGTTGATGCCTCCCTTTATGTTGATGGGGAGATTGCACCTCTTCCTGCTCCTCCGGCTGGTCTTGGTCATCAGGTAATTGAAGACCGAGTTGTTTTGCCGGGTATTTCTTTGATGGAGCCTTCTCTTCAGTATGTTCCTTATCAGCCGGTGGCCCTTCCTCGAGTTACTCATGCCGGTGCTAAGAGACCTGCTGCGGAGATTCTTCTTCTTCGGCTCGAAACGGGCGCTGTTTCTTCTCTTTCCCCTCAGCCATCAGGTAACCTTTTGATAGGTGAGAGGTTGTTTGGTTTTACTTTTGCTCGCTCTTTTTTGGAAATTAGTCTTGATTCTTCTCTTTGGTAGGTGGTGTATCTGTTCTTCTTTTTGAAGATGAGGCTGAGGATGTTGATGATTCTCCTCTTCTTCGTTGGTAAGTGTTGTCTTTTTGGCTTTGGTATACATACTTCTTTTGTTGTTTTGTTCTCGACTTGGCTTTTGTAGCCCCCGTGCAACTTCTTCTCCTTCTCCGGCCTTGGGGCCCTTGCCGGGTCCTCCTCCTTCCACCGCCGGGTTGTTGGTGGGTTTGGATGTGGTTATGCCGCCTCCGCCTCCTCGTCCTCGACTTGCTATTTGTCGTGCTCCTAGGTAAGTGCTGACTTCTTTTTCTTTCTTTTGGTATTATTTGTCTTTAGCTTCTTTTGTTCTTGTAGGTCTTTAGCTCCGGCTTCCCGATTCCGAGAAGACCGTGAGTGTTGGAGCTATGGGTCAAGTGTCTATGCCCGATCCTCATCCAAATTGTGGATTCTGTCCCCGCTGGTGGCTTCATCTTCTCGCCGGCTGGGACTTCTTCTTTGCCGGTTCGTGCGTGGGTGGTCGAGTCGATTTTTTGTAGCGTAAGAGTTGCCTCTTGCCCAATCCTTGACTTCTTCTAGGGTTGGGAATTCTCCTTCTTTGTCTCCTTCTTATGCTCCTTGGGATTCTCGTTCATGATTTGAAGTTGATGCAGAGCTGGAAGAAGACTTCAATCCGAAGTTCTCGCCTTAAGAAACTTGAGGCCGGGTTCAAGTCTTTTACCGAACAATTCCGTAGGATGACTTGTTTTTTTTATTTTCTGCCTTGTCTTTTTTTTATCCTTCCTTTGCTTTATGTGCGGAGTATGTCGTGATTCCGACCTCTTTTTTTTTATCGTCTCGAGTCTCAAAAGAAGTTGTTGGATGAGTTGGCTTCTCTGCGGCGAGCGCTTGATGAAGAGCGCCAAGGACGCCAATCTTCGGAGGCTGCCTTTGAGAGCTCAAGTAGTTGCTACCGTTGAATTCGAGAAAAAGGCTTCTCAAGATCTTCAAGGTACTTGTAAATGCTTTTTGTTGCGTATAATTTTGTCATTGTTTTTTTTTTCTCTCGACTTCTTTCTTCTTCCTTTTGCAGCTTTTGAAGAAGAAGTACTCTAAGAAACCGAAGCTTTGAAGCTTGAAGTAAAAACTTTTCGTAATGACTCCTGAGAAGGTAAAGGAGGATGTCAAGAAACTTTTGCCCTGCTCGCCGATTAGGCGTGGTGCTAATCGAGATCTTTTGCAGGCTAAGGCATTGATTGAAGACTTGTCCGTCCGTCTGAAGGCTTCGTGAAGACAGTGGTCAACCTTGCCGAAGTTCTCGTGCAAGGTCTTGCCACTATGCCGAGGAGGCCCCAAGATGCCGGTCCGACTGGGTTCGCCTCCTTCCACGACCGACCGAGCGGACCATCAATTTTGCCAAGGATGCGTGTTGCTTGGCGCTCGTGGTGTCTTGGCTCGCATCCGAGTAGTTGATCCCAACTTTCCTCTTGATAGAGTGATGGATGGGACCCATACTCCCGAGGATGAACAAGCACTCGCGAGTCCGAAGTCGCTGTTCTCGCCCCCTTAGCTCGAGTTTACCGATCTTGTAGAGATTACGCCAAAGGCGTCTTTGATGATGGTGATGATCATCGTAGTAAACTTTTGTTGTAATGAAACTTTGATGCCTTCCCAGATTTTGTATAAAAAGAAATTCTTTTTCTTGAATCTTGGCCAAATATCTTGTTGCCGAGTTGAAATGTTTGAATATTTTGTTATCTCGTTGTACTCCTTTTGGTGTTGTGAATCCATCTAAGAATAGTTAATATTGTAGCCGTCTTCAATGATTAGTTCGACCGTAGGTCCCTCATCCGAGTTCTTTTTCTCTAGAAGTCGGGATAGGTCGAGCTCTCTCTTGGCTCTCATCTAGTCCTCCGAAAAGGAGCTAGGATAGGGGCGAGTGTTGACTTATTTTAGCCGCATTCTCATCGGTGTTGTGAAAACAACCCGAATAGTTGGGCTCAAAGCTAGGTTGTAGCCATTTTGCACTTCAACAAATAATTGACCGTAGGCCCTCATCCGAGTTCCTTTTATCTAGAAGTTGGGACAGTCGAGCTTTCTTTTTGCTCTCATCTAGTCCCGAAAAAGGAGCTAGGATAGGGGCGAGTGTTGACTTTTTAGCCGCATTCTCATCGGTGTTGTGAAAACAACCCGGGGGTCGAGCGGCGTTTTTGCTCATCGGGTTCTATGTTGCCCTGGGGTCGAGCGATTTTTGCTCTCATCGGGTTTGCCCGGGGTCGAGCGCTTTTTGCTCTCATCGGGTTTGCCCGGGAGGTCGAGCGCTTTTTGCTCATCGGGTTTGCCCTAGGAGGTCGAGCGATTTTTGCTCTCATCCGGTTTGCCCAGGGGGTCGAGTGCTTTTTTGGACCGTAGGTCCTTATTCGAAGTTCCGTATTCTAGAAGTCGGGATCTAGTTCTGAAAGAAGCCGGGATACCGTAATCTTTCTTATGAATCTTTGTTGAAAGAAGTAGTACATGTCTTTGTTATCTAGGCGTAAAATCGTCGTAATTGAGAGATGTGCCATGAATTTTTATTGGGGCCCGCCTTCGCCATCGCCTCAGGGATCCCCGGTCCTGTTACTTTTGTTACTATGAAGGGACCTTCCCATGGGCCGAGTAGTTTGTGTCTTCCATCCGGTTTTTGTATTTTTCTCGAGAACTAGATCACCGGGGCTTGTAAGGTTCTTGGTTGAACGCTTTTGTCGTAATATCTTTTCGCCCCTTGCATGTATCTTGCTGATTGTAGTGTTGCATTGACTCGACTTCTTCTAAGTTGTCGATTTCTAGTCTTCTAGTTTCCTCTCGCTTCTCCTTCGTTATATTGCTCAATTTTTGGGGGGATGTCCATATTAAGTCCGGCTGGTAATACGGCTTCTCGATCCGTATACCAAGAAGAAAGGTGAGTAGCCGCTGCTCGCTTATCTGAGTTCTTAGTCCCCTGCACTACTTTGGGTAGTTCATCTATCCATTTTGCTCCGTAATCTTTGAGGTCTTCATATAGTCTTGGTTTTAATCCGCCAAGATGAGACCGCTTTTGCTCTTTCTACTTGACCGCTTGCTTGAGGATGAGCTACCGATGCATAATCAATGCCGAATCCGCAGCCTTGAGCCCAAATTTTGAATTCATTGGTCGTGAATGGTGATCCTAGGTCTGTAATTATCCCGCTTTGGCATCCCAAATCTGGCATAATTTCTTGGATGAACTCTTGTGCTTTGGCCGAGCTGTATTTTACTAATGGCTTGTATTCTATCCACTTGGTGAACTTGTCGATGGCCACGAATATGTATTCAAACCCTCCTTTGATTTCTTAAGTGGTCCGACTTGATCAAGCCCCCCAAAGATGAGAACGGCCATGCCGGTGGGATGCATATTAGATTATGAGTCGAACGTGTGCTTGTCTTGCAAACATTTGACGCTTTTTGCAAGATTTGACTAGTTCTTCGGCGCCTTTTAATGCTCAAGGCCAATAGAATCCCTCGATCGAAAAGCTTTTTCGACTAGTGTCCTTGAAGATGCATGATTTCCGCAGCACCCCGAAAGTGCATTTCTAGTAATATTTCTTTTCCCTCTGTTGTTGATACGCATTTCAATAATACGCCCGATGATGCCGCTTTTTTGTAAAGATTATCTCCTACTAAGACGTAAGTTTTTGCATCTTCCGATTACCCGAAGTTGCTTCCTCGCTTTATTTCTAGGTAACTTTTTTCTTGATGTAATCTATGAATACTTGCATCCATGTTGAGTTGTCTCAGGCCGATCATTAGAATTTGCTCTTGTTCTCGTCTTCTTCTTCGTCTTCTTTTTTCGTCTCGACTTGATGGATGGTTTGTTTAATTCTTTTACAAAAACTCCAGCGGGTACCTTTGCCCTATCTCGAGCCTAATTTGGCTAACACATCACCGCAACGTTTGAATCTCGTAATATATGATGTATTTCTAGACCTTGAAAATTTTTCTCAAGCTTTCTCGATTTCTCAAGAATAGGCATCCATGTTTTCCTTGGTGCAATCCCATTCTTTATTGACTTGGTTGATTACTACCGCTGAATCTCCATAGACTAGTAATCTTTTGATTTCAAGTGATGTTGCGACTTGTAGGTCGTGGATGAGTGCTTCGTGCTACTCGCTTCATTGTTGGTAGCTTGCCATAAAATTTGTAGAACATATCTGAGTTGTTTTCCATCGGGTGCGATAAGTAGTACTCCCGCCCCCGCCTCCTAGTTTTAGAGATCCATCGAAGTACATTTTCCAATGGTCTAGGATGACGTTTTGGAGTAGGTTGTTGTATTTCGGTCCATTCCGCAATGAAGTTGGACAATGCTTGAGATTTGATTGCCTTTCTTGGTGTAAATTTATTTTGAGTGCTCCGAAGTTTAACCCCCATTTTGAAATTTGTCCCGTTGAGTCTCGGTTTCTTAGATGTCTCCGAGTGGAAAATGCTGTTACGGACGACTACTTTGTGATCTTCAAAATAATGCCCGAGCTTCCTTGATGTTATAAGTATTATGTAGAGTAGTTTTTTGCACGTGAGGATATCTCACTTTTGATACCGTGAGTACTTCACTTATGTAGTATACCGGCCTTTGTACTTTGTAGATGTGTCCTTGTTCTTCTCTTTTCGACCACAATAGCCGTGATAACTACCGAAGTAGTTGCAGAAATGTAGAGCATGAGGTCTTCGCCTTTCTTTGGTGGTACTAATACTTGAGATGGGCTGATGTATGCTTTTAGCTTGTCGAAGGCTTCTTGTGCTTCTTCATTCCGTAAATTTGTCTGCTTTTTTAGTAATTTGAAAAAAAGATAAGCCTTTTTCCCCCCCAGTCTCCGGAGATGAATCTGTTGAGTGCTGCCATGCAACCCGTTAGTTTCTGTAGATCCTTGATATCTGGCCGGTGGGCCCATGTCGCTTATTGCCTTGATTTATTTTGTGCTTGCTTCAATTCCTCTTTGGTCGACCTCGAAATCCGAGTAGTTGTCCCGATGATATGCCAAATACACATTTGTTGGGGTTAAGTTTCCACTTCCATCTTTTGAGATTGTTGAAAGTTTTTTGTAGATCTTCAATCGAGAATGCGGGTTCTTTGTTTTGACAACTCGTCATCCACATATGCTTCCTTTTTCCAATTTGATCTCCCAAACAAGTCCGGATTGCTCTTTAATATGTTGCTCCCGCATTTTTGAGTCCAAAAGACATTGTTTTGTAACAATAGGCGCCGAAGGTGTAATGAAAGAAGTCTTGCTTTGGTCTTCTTCTTTTAGTGCAATCCGTGATATCCCGAGTAGCAATCTAGAAAGGATAATAGAGTTGATCCTATTTGTTGAATCCACTATCCGATCAATTCTTGGTAATCCGAAAAGGGTCCTTTGGACAATGTTTGTTAAGGTCCGTGTAGTCGACACACATACGCCATTCATCCGTGTTCTTTTTTGTGTACTGAACGTGATTTGCCAAACACCCGGGTGTAAGATTTCTTTAATGAACCCCGCCGCTAGTAGTCGGGCTATTTTTTTTTGCTTCCTTCTTGTCCGTGAAAAACGTCGTAGTGTTTGTTTGATCGGTCTTGCTCCTTTGTTGACTTCAATTTTTGTGCTCACCAACTCCCTTGGGACTCGGGCATATCCGCCGGTTTCCGTGTAAATATATCCTTGTTGTCCCGTAAGAAGTTGGTGAGCGCGAAGTTCCTATTTGATAAAGCGGTGTGCGCCGATTGTGGCGCCTTTGATGGATCACCCGTCCCTAGATCAATCTTTTGGTGCCCTCTCCCTCACCGTGTGAGTGTACTTTGTTTTTTGGGGTCGGTATCTCTTAGTTCTTCTCCGTTTTTATTTCAAGCACGCCGAGTTGATTTCACCTTGTACTTTTGAGGATATTTGTATTGCTTGTACATCGCATTCGTAGGCTCTTTTTAGGTCTCCTCCAGAGAGAGTACTCTGTGTGGTCCTAGCATCTTGAGTAGTAGATATGGATAGTGTGGTATAGCCAAGAATTTTGCTAGTGCTGGTCTTCCTAATATCGCATGATATGATGATTCAAAATCTGCAACTTCAAATTTGATGAGTTCTGTCCTGTAATTTGTGGGAGTTCCAAATGTTACTAGAAGTGTAATCTGTCCGAGAGGCATAGCTGGTCTCCCGGGTACTATCCCATAAAAAGGTACGCTTGTAGGTGTGATCATTTTTGAGAATTCTGTTCCCATTTTCTTCAGGGTGTCTGCAAATATGATGTTGAGTCCTGCCCCCCCATCGATGAGTACTTTGGTTACTGTTATGGTGGCGATTGTTGGTCCGAGTACTAATGGATATAGCCTTGCGTTCCCAACACTTGTCCATTGGTCTTCCTGAGAACTAAATTGGATATTGTGACCAGTTTAAATATGCAAAGGTGTTGCCGGCTCTGCTTTGCCATGATTGTTCGCCAAGCAAGCTTGTCTTCTTGTTTGCTCCTAGAACCGGGGTACTCCCGAGAATATGTCTCGACTGTTGTTTTGGATTTTGAAAACCGTTATCGGTTGTGTTGTCTTCTTCTTTTTCTCTTTGTTTTCTTCCTTGTCTTGTTTGTCCTTTCTCATATATTTTTTTCTTGAAAGATGCGACACTCTCCCATTGGGTGGATTCCTGTTGGATGATAGATGCATTTCATGTTTTTAAGGTCTTCAAATATTCTTGCTTGGTAGAATTTCTTTCTTTCTCGGTGGATGCCACCATGTTGTCGAATATCTCTTTTTTGTTGTGGAATTCTTGTCTCATTTGTCTTGAATGTTCCATCTTCTTGAGTTGTCTTGATACCTTGAGTTGTCCCGGTATCTCGAGTTGTCTTGATAACCCGAAGTTGTTTTGGTTGTTCCATCTTGTGTTGTTTTGATCGCTCGAGTTGTTTCTTCTTAAATGCGTGTTGTTTCTCCTTTCCGAAGTTGTTTACGTTGTGCAAAATCTTTCTCTTGTCTTCTAACTTCGCGTAATCATCTTTTCAATCGTTCTTTTTGAACTCCTCGTTTGTCGAGGGTTTTCCTTTGCGAGAAATCGTGGAAACATCCATCTTACTTTTTAAGCCAGTATGAAAATGTTTCTATTACTTCTCTCGGTGATGTCATGCAATTAGGCTGAAGTTCTCCAAATCTTCTATAGAAGTCTCTCGAGGCTATAATGCAATGGCCTCAAAGGGCTCATTGCCATCATCGACAAATCAGCGGATCAGAGTGTTCATACAGCGGAATATTTAAATAAGAGAGTACAAGTAGCGAGATTTAAGTACTTTATTACATCGCCATCAAGGCGGAATCACACTCACACACACATACGGAAAAAGCATAAGATAGGAAGAAGTGGATCAGCAAGTCATCCACTTGCGCGTGGCACGAGACACCTACTCCTCCTCATCATCCTCGTCGGTCTCCCACTCGATGTTCTCCCCTGAACCACAAGGTATCAGTACGATTTGTACTGGCCACTAATCCCACCCATATGAATGAAGCTTGCTATGTGGAAGGTGGATGCAAGGGTAATCAAAAGACCCATTTGAGGCTCTGGGTTTCCTATGCAATTGCATAATTAAATAATATTTGTCAAGTTTTAACCCATTTATATCCATACACCTCCCATCCCTCCCATCCATATCCATCCACACGTCACACCATACTCTCACTCAGGTCGGCGAGGAAGACTCCCACTCCTCCTCGCCTCAACGGCCCTCGGCCGGAAACCACCACACCCAGGGGGAGAGAAGAGAAAGGACTCCACTCACTATAACGAACATATGGTAACTCATGGGAATGTCCATGACCGGGGACCCGGCTATACGTATAGATTGATCAACTCCCGGCAGAGTGTGTACACTGAACCACAAGATCACCATCATCGGCGATGCGCCTCGCCTAGGTCGGATACCGAGCCGCCGCCTAACTAGCCCAACGCCACTCTACCACTCAGCTCACAAGGGCACCCCGAGTCCACCGGCACGTGAGATCGTGTGAGACGTGTGCCGGATCCCGTGGGGCATCACGCCTGTCTCGGGAGGGTGTGGGTCTCGACACCGCATTCTCCCTACACTATCACCTACCAACCTAGCATGTAGTGGCGGGGGGCTAGCTAGTCGTCAAGTCGTTTCCCGCCCATCGAGAACGAGTGGTGTGTACGAGAAGTCCCATGAACCGCACCTTCGCCCAATCGGTCCTTAGCGGGACCGGACATGATATCTTCACACGGGCCCCAGCCCCCGTGCCTCGACGGCACCTCCCGCCCCTTGGCGGTCACCACGAAGGCACTCCTCCCGAACTTCTCCCAAAACTGTACCCGCCACAGGTATTCTCACATGGAGAGTGCCCAGATCACACTCACCCGGCATGGCTTGTCCTCGCGACTTGCCCCAGATCCTGCCCAGTCGACACAACCCTCTCTACACACCCAAGACTCACGCCAAGATCTCTCCCAAAAGTCCCTGGTTTCCACATCTTCGGCACCGTGCCTTAGCCACTCACAATCATGATACATTAACAAAGAAAAGGTAGTAACAAGTGAGTAGCATCAAGATAACATGATAAGCGCGAGTCTAATCCTAGCAAATGGGTATACGGGGGATCGGTTTCGACAAGGCATAGGCTGATTCAAACAATCTACCATGCATCCTATAAACAAAGCGGAAGCAATAATTAATAGAGCGCTAGCATTTCTAGTTATTGCATGTCTAGATAGGGGCTAAGAGGTTGGGTGGGGACGTGGCACCTGCGGTCGGGTCGCCTCCCAGGTCCTCGGTGTACTCGTAGTCGCCCCCCGCCTCGGTCGGTGACTCCGCCTCTCTGGCGTGACATAATACCGCTGTTTAGCCCCTATAGAGGTGCACAAAGAAGCAACTGAAACTGAAAGAAGCAAATGCACTCATGGATAAGCCTATGACCTAGGGCTTATTTTTAGAAAAATTTGGACACTGGTTTCATATTTTTCGAGCCAAAATGGATTTTCTATGAATTTCCAAAGATTTATTCCATTTAAAAGGAAAAGTCATTTTATTAATTTTAGAAAACACAGTTGGCGACACGTGGCAGCCCTCGGATTGGTCGGGAGGTTTGGGTCAGCGGCATTGGGTCCTGTCAATGGTCAACATTGGCCCGTCATCGGTCAACGCCGACCGGGTTCGGAGGGGCCGTGGTGGGGCCGGACGGGGGCCGGGTTGGGGCTCGCCCGGCCGGACATCGTGTCGTCCGTGGGTGGGCCGCTGTGGGCGGCCATGGGCTCTCGCCGCGTGGTGCACGGGCTTCAGTCCATGACGGGACTTCGGTGCGAGTACAGGGATCGCAGTCGGTTCACCGTGGACCGCGCCTACCTTTCCCCTTCCCTCTCCGGGCCCCGGTGCACGAGTGCACGGGGACCAGTCCCCTCCCTCCCCTCACTTCCCTCTGCTTTCCACCGGCCCCTTCGCCCGGCTTCCCTCTCCCGGTGAGCGCCGGCGGTCCGGTGATCCGGGTTTGGGCCCACGGCACCGCAAGGCCTACGCCATTTGTGGATAAGGGTAGAAAGGCGGGGGGCTTGGCGTCCCTAGGTGGTCGGCGATGAGCTGCCGCGGCTTCGGTGTGATCGGCTCGCGGCGGAGAAGGTCGCGAGACCCCGCAAGACTTCGGCTAGGCGTGCGGCGCGGTCCTTTGGTGCTCTGCGGCTCCGGCGAGTGCGCGAGGAGGCGGTGGGGGGCTCCACGGTGGCCGACCACGTCGGCCGGGCGGTGGCCCGCGGGCGGGACAGCGATGAGACCGCCGAGCGCAATTGAGGCAGGCGCCCGCAATTTCCCCGCAATTGGAGTCTTGGGTGCCTGCGGAAGGCGGCGCCGACGACCAAAAAGCGCTGGCGAGTGCGTTCAGCGTGGGAGCACGCGGCGGAACTCCGGCGCCGACGGCAGCTGGGGCGAGGTGCAAGAGCCGAGCTTTTTCGGCTAGGCAGCTAGGTGGCGAGTGCGCGGGCGACGAGGCGGCTTCGCCAGCCCCATTCGCCGTGCTTACGGTGGGCGGGTGCGGCGGAACGGCCGCGCCTACGGCGGGCGCTCTCGTCGCTGGGCGTCGCCGCGCGAAGCGCCGCTGCAGCGCCGCCAGCGTGGCCGCGCGCGGCGCCGCACGTGGGGCGTGTTCAAAGGCGCGCCGCCTTGAGCCACCTAGGGGCTCGCGGGCGTGCGCCCGGCCGTGAAAAAGATCGACGCGACGGCGGAAGGAGCGGCAGCGCGGTGGTCGATGGTGCTCACCGCGTCGGTGTCGTGGAGAAGGCTAGCGCGCAGGGCAGTTGATGCCGCGGACGAAGCCGGGCCGGCTTGTCTTAAAGCGCCTACGGCGGCGTGGGTCGTCGGGACGGCGTCGCCCCCTCGCTCCGGCCGGAGCGGGGCGGCTCACGGCCCGGGCCCGGCGGCGCCCTCCTTCTTCTCCTCCCTTCACGGCCCTCTTCCTCAACTCGGCGTGTGTTCAGGCCACCTCGTGGCGGCGGGGGTGTGGGAAGGGCATCCAAGGTGCCGAGGAGGGGGTTTTATAGTAGGTGCGGTTCAGCGGCGACTCTGGAACGCGAGGCACCGTGGGGTAATGCGGCGGGGTCAGGTCCGCGCGTAGTGCCAGGTTTGTGTGGGTCCCGGAAGGTGTGCGCCGTGCCCCGGCCGCCTCCACCAGGAGCCGCGCGGCTAAAAGAGGCGCTGGCGGCGTGGTACCGCCGGCGGCGCCGCGATTTGAAGCATCGTGTTTCGTCGCGTTCTGGTTACGAGGTGGCGCAAGCGGGCGACGCTGGGGCGGACGGGCGCCCATCTCGCGCTTCGAAGCGCTAACGGGTAAGCTGGCGGGCCGAGAAGCGGCGGGCGCGGTCGCTCGCTGGTAAAAAAGCGCAGCGCGCGCGGCGTGAGGTGATAGGTGTGGATGATGTGGGACCGTGGTCCGCCGTCATCGACCCTTTTGAGAGGGCAGAGGGCGGGAGCGCTCGCCGTCGCCCGGTCGCGCCGGTCGTGGTCACACAAGATGCAGGAAAAAAGGGGTGCGGGTGTTGGCCTAAGGCGGGCGGTTGTTAGGGCCGCGCCAAGCATTGGGAAGAAGGGCGCAGCTGGTGGGCTGGGCTGCCGAGGCGGCCGAGCCAAACCGGGCTGGCTGGTTTCCTCCCTCCCTTCTCCTTTCCTTTTTCCATTTTTCTTTACAAGGCTAGCTACTAGGTGTATACATATATGTACATATACATGTACCCTGCTGGTGGGGCCCACTTTAAGGTAGTCTAGGTTCTAGGTCAAGGGTGTTGGGCCCACATGTCACCTTTCTACTTACTTTGTTAGTTGCTTAGCATCACATAAAGACCATAAAGAGGCAAATCAAAGCATGTGTGCGAGAAGGTAAAATGCAAATGCCACTAGACTGAGGATAGGTGCTAATGCAACTTACTAAGGAAGGTTTACCTATATGACACTCACCAAGCATAGGTTAGTTTTCGAAAAAAGTTTTTGAAAGTTGTGATTTTTGGGTGTTGGTTTAACTGGGATGTTACAGAGAAGAAGTCGACCGGGGGCTACAAGGAGCCAGAGTCAAAGTTAAAAGAGCAAAGAAGTATACACACCAAAACCAAGAAGACAACACTCACCGGCGAAGAAGGGGAGAGTTGTCAACATCCTCAGCCTCATCTTCAAAAAGAAGAACTAATCCACCTTCTACCAAGAAAAGAGAATCAAGACTGCTTTCCAAAAAAGAAAACAAGATAGAAAAATAAAACAACCTCTCACCTATCAGAAGGTTACCTGAAGGCTGAGGGGAAGGAGAGGAACGCGCCCGTTTCTGTGCTGCTGAAGAAGAAGAATCTCCCGCAGCAGGTCTCTTAGCACCGACACGAGTAACTCGAGGAAGGGCCACCGGCTGATAAGGAACATACTGAAGAGAAGGCTCCATCAAAGAAATACCCAGCAGAACAACTCGGTCTTCAATTACCTGATGACCAAGACCAGCCGGAGGAGCAGGAAGAGGAGCAATCTCCCCATCAACATAAAGAGAGGCATCGGCATCAAAATTCCTGCCAAAAGGCTTCAAAAAGAACAAAAAGACAAGTCAGTATTAATCAAAAAAGTACTCGGAAAACAAAAATTCAAACAAGAAAATATAACTTACAGCAGGAGGAGGATGGTTGGCCGAGTACTCAAAGCCAATCATAGGGACCACCGACGCTCCCTTCAAAATCTTCTGGAGGCGCACAAGCACCTCACCATTAGACAACTCGGTCGTGGCCACCATTCTGGAGGGATCCTCGGCACGAGTACTCGAAGCCAAAATGCTCCCGTGCCTTCAAAGGTCAGATCGGCGGCGAATGAAGATAGCTTGCCACAATGGCGAAACCGAGACAAGCCATTCTCGCTTCAAGTAACTAATCCTTTCAAAGAGGGGGTTGGAGAAGAGTCAACTCGACAAATAATAAGCTGCTCCTTCTCCCACCGATCATTAGGAACAGGCGGGACCCCCGAATAGGTTTTGAGTGCTTTGGAGCACCAAAGACCACCATCAAGATTACCAAAGATAAAACCACTGGACCGCCAATCCTTCACGGATTCAACAAGATCGTACTCAAAGAAGTGGCTCGATTTACGCCCCTGCCGGAATTGAATTCCACATCCACCAAGGGTGTGGAGGGAATCATTGCGGGCCGCGGCTTGAGGCGGAAAAAGAAAGCGGAACAGATTTAGGGAAGGAGGAATGCTAAGAAAAGTTTCACAAAATGAACAAAAACAGAAAGATGAAGAACCCCATTCGGGGTAAGATCATGGAGAGAGATGCAAAAATAGCGAAGAAAAATGGTGAAGGAAGGAACAAGCCGAAAGACGAGCCCGGCGCGACCAAAAGAAATAAAAAGAACAATTTCCCGGGCGAGGAACAGAAACACGATGCTCACCGGGAGCAACCCAACCGAGAACTCCTTGGGCTGGATCATCCCCTACTCCTGCAGCTCGACCAGATGCTTCTCCTGAGCAGTCGGAGAAGGGAAGTTCTTCGCGATGGCCTTCATAGCAGCAAACTCGGGATTCAACTGCTCGTCAACCTCCTCCTCAAGAACAGGCTTCTCAACTACCGACTTCTTGGAGGCCACCTTCTTCCTTCCCATGCAACGAATCAAGCACCCAAACTAAGAGGAGGATGCGTAGCGGCAATGCAAGAGCAAAGATTTGGGGACTTTTTCTACGGGCGCTAGGGTTTCGTGAAGCAAAGGCAAGGTGAAGAAGAAGAACAAGAACCGCACTAATTTATAGACCGGTCTTAAAAGGCCCACTTAAGGGGCAACGGTAAAAAGGCCAACGGATACAAGGCGCAGTAACAGGAAAGGCCCAGTAAACCCTTAAATCACGGGATAACGGTCCTTATCCCGTTACCCACCAACGGTAAAGTATTGTGCCGATTACAAGGAAAGGTAGCTTTGCCAATATTATCATAACAAGTCGACACAAAAGAAGACGGCCACCAACAACTCCAGTCAAAGGAAGCCAGTCAACTTCTGAGCCAAAACAAGTCTACTAAAAGATATACAGTCTTCATATCAATCAAAAACAAGTCGGCTCGAAGTTGGACAACCATAAACTCAGGACAAAACAACTCGGATCATTGCAGGATCAAATATTCTTCAATATTACAGGATACAAGGTTACAAGTCTTACAAGACCCATCGAATTCAGAAGAAAACCAAAAGCAACAAATACAAGGAACCCAAAGGAATTCTGCCATAGAAAACAACTACGCGGAATCCAAGACCGTCCCTCGCTTCTGAGACCATCTACCTCTAAGGCGTAATGAGCCGAAAGCAGATCCAAAGCAACCTAGATACACCAACACAGTGCATTCAAGATTGCCAAAAGGAGCACTGACTGATCAAGCATCACATCGGGCCTCTCCAAGAACAAGTCGGATCGAACCCCATGTGAACAAGAGAGCTCCAGATCTGCGTTGGGTCGGTCGCCGCTTTGCACCGCACGGCTAGAGGACTGTGCGGATCGGCAACCTTCCCACGCAGCATATGTCCGGCGAGTGGAAAAGAAGAACTAAGAGTGCAAAATGACCCAAAGATAAGGCACATCTCAAGACTTCTTCTACCTACCAGAATGAGCCTCCAATCACAATGCTACTCCCGGGATTAGTCCGCCTCTAATCCCTATCTCAAGAATTCTTCTACCCACTAAATAGACCATACTTGAAGAATAAGAAAGAAGCCCAGGGGCTGTTCAACCTCGTAAACTATCACTGTCACAAGAACAGGAAGAAGCATACTACAAGACTCTGAAAACAATCGAAAGGGAAGTGCAATTTATAGACCAAGATCGGCGTACATAGACCAAGTTCACCAATTCAGAGAAGCATTGACAAGGACAATAAAAGAAGGCAAAAAAAGAGAGCAACAGAAGAGTATATTCCGGCATATCCCAAAGACAAGAAAAAGCCTTTATACCACCACCTACCAACGCCCCACCATAAAAAGGATAAAAAAGACAAAAAAGCAAAGTCACGAGCCATTGTCCGTTTCCTACCACGTAAGAACTCGGAAAAAGCTCGGGAGCTGCAGCTAAGTAAGAACTTCGGAAAAAAGCTCGGGGGGCTGCAGCTAAGGAAGAACTTCGGAAAAAAGCTCTGGGCTGCGGCTAAAGAAGAACTTCGAAAAAAAGCTCGGGGGCTGCGGCTAAAGAAGAAACCGACTACTTTTGAGGAAAAGAATTCAAGCTCGGGGGCTACAATTTCAAAGTCATCATGCTACTCGACCCTCCAGCTCTTTGTTCCAAAAACAAGAGGCTCGGGGGCTACACTCATTGAGTGCGCCAATGGGCGCACGTCAATCAAAAAGCCACCACCCGACTACTTTTGAGGAAAAAGAATTCAAGCTCGGGGCTACAATTTTAAAGCCATCATGCTACTCCCGACCCTCCAGCTCTTTGTTCCAAAAAAAAGAGGCTCGGGGGCTACACTCAATGAGTGCGCCTATGGGCGCCACGTCAACCAGCCATCGCCCGACTTCTTTTCGACAAAAAACAACTTCGACGAAGGCTCGGGGGGCTACAGGGCATACACCCTCAACTTTTCCTTTTTTCTCAAGATCCTCCAGCTACTTATAAATAAGTAGCAAGAGGCTCGGGGGCTACACTCAATGAGTGCACCTACGGCGCACGAAAGGGAACAATTCTTCAGCTAGACCACTGCGAAGCATCACTCCAGAAGCAAGGCGCTTCCCGAGTCCTACATCGAAATGTTCGGAGGCATGTCGATACGGAACGTAGACGGCTACTCACCGGCCACGGCTCCGTCGGGACAAGAGCAAGAAAGGACGGATCCGAATAGAATACGGATCATCCTAGTTAGACGAATAGAAAGTAACCTCTCGTAATCGAACGAGAACACTTCCTATGGATCCGACTAGGATTAGAAACCATAGCTCGGCTCTTTTCCTCTTATAAAAAGGAGCGAGCACCCTCTTTTTGTAACAGACGAACAACACACAATCATACACCAATCCAACGCAAAGGCCAAGGCCGATTGGAGTAGAAACTTTTACTCGACGACGAGGGCTCGAACCGGGATAAACCGTGTGTCTCTTTTGCGTGAAACCGCTGAGTTCTAGTCGTTCGCCGGTCCGAATCAATCGCTCACGGGAACCCGTGGCGGGAGCTATCGGTGGTCAAACACCGATAACCGTCCAATTTATAAAAACATAAGTGCAAAAACCACTCGCTAAGCAAGCGATTAACACACTTAAGTCCTTATAAACCCGGTAGTCCGGAAATCTCGAAGGATTTCAAACCAAACATCATCAACCAAGATCGTACAAGTTTAGCGTCACCATTCGCACGTTACAACATTTCACAAATAGTTCGATAACATCGAGTGCGGAAATAAAGTTATTACAAACCAAGTCCTTCAAATCGGAGTAGCGAAAGCAAAGTTGTTTTGAAAGCTCAACCCACATACATACTTAAGTTTAATACGATGCCCCACTTCGATAGCCAATCCACAAAAGCAAGTGGGGAGAATATTAAGAACGACCATGCCCTTGGTACTTTAATCCACTGGATATAAGCAGGTCTCACAATACCCGTGGTAGGTATGGCCATCTGCACAAACAATAAGCGGGAAAAACCCTGAGTACGAGAAGGTACTCAGCTAGACTTACCCGACGGACTTAAAATAAAAGACTCCAAGGAGTATGACAGGTTTTATCGGGGGATAGCTTGACTCTTTTTGCATAAAAGCGGTAGTAACATTTAAAGTGATAACTCAGCTTACCCATTCCTGTTTATGCTAGGTGAGGACCTATACTATGCATCATTATAGTATATTAGTCATGATTAAGCAAGCAAGTAGTAACCATAATCATTTAGCTTAACTCATCATCATCATCATTACCCACATTCCATAATCATTACTACGATTGTGCGGCTCAAGTCAAGTGTTCACTTTGTCCAGAACGATGACGATTCGAATCGATTACTACGAGCTCGGGGGTATTCCTCACACAAACCACACTCACCCGCTAAACCGAGCTACAGTCACCGTGGCACATATCCGGGAAACAACGCGGACTCGAAAGTGGAACCACCGTACCAGGGGACCGCCCGACGCCTTAAGCCGGCCATCTTGGACCTCGGACTTACTCTTCGGCCCACAGTGGTCCCCCAATCCATCTCAATATGGTGCGAGCAAGTCGAGAACCGACCTGGATAGTATTAGGCTTCGCGGTCGAAAGTGCTTATCAGGCCAAACTAAATGTGAGGCATGCATTCAACAAGACTTGCGGTACATCAACGCTACGGTCCTTCATCGACACAGACGGAATCACTATTGTCCAACAACCCCACAAGACTCCATCCGGTCTCCAATTATCTCAACCATAACCATCAACCGGATGATATCAACATAAGCTTTCCATCAATCATAAGTAACCACCTATATTCGCGGATGACGAGAAATCACCCAGACCTCTACCGTCTAAGCAAGCTAAGCATGTTACTCACCCTAGGCTAGCGGGGTAAATCAAGGTGGGATAATTCAAGGGTAAAGCAAGGATATAATGCATCAACGGTTGCACACAACTCCTATACTTAATGCAACAATCATAAAGCATAATTAGACCTGTTAGAAAGCATAGGTAAGTAGATGCTCGGTGCTTGCCTTGTTCAAAAGTCTGCTGCTTGTGGTGATTCGGACACTCGGGGCAGGTCTTCCTCGTCCCCCCCTCACTGGAACCTCCTGTTGGAACTCCTCCCCGAGGGTTCTCCTCGATCTCTCGAAAGTTGGGGGTCCTCTGCGCGAACACTGTATGATGATGCGATGCACGTGCATAAGTATGGCGAATGCACAGCATATGATGCTCATAGTGAAGAATTATTAACAAACCCTTTTACTGAGTAAGTGCATATCTCTTCTCTAAACACTTAGAGAAGTGTATAAAGAAGAGAGGTGTGTATAAAAGGCACACACATACTCACAACACATGAATAAAAGAGAAGTAACACTAATCATGGATAAACATCACACTTCAGTTAGGGTGCTGCATAACAGGACCAGCAAACCAAACATAACTAAAAGTGCTCAAAGTAAATATAGAACCTACTAAAGCAATTAAATCAAAGCCTTATCATTTCATGTGAAATAATAGGCTTGAACTGTGACCTCTATCTAAACAGTTCAGAAAAATTCTACAAAAATTACAGGAGCTACATCATGCTAAAAAAGAGCCATTATAAAAATATCATCATATTTCATGCAGTATAACAGCCTACACAAAAATAACAAGTAACAGTACAGAAAAGCACTTTTAACTACTTTGCACTGCAAAAAGTGTAAAATAATAGATTTCATATTTTTATTTATAACTTCTTAGCACAAGAAAGCAGTCATCAAAATTATCAGGTCATAACTCCCTATAATTTATTTATTAAAAATCATTCAAGAATCACCCCTAATTGAATTTAAATCATATTCCAACATTTTTGCACAGGAACTACATGATACATATTTTTCCTAGAAAGTACATCACATGAAAAGTCTAACAAATCAATATTTATATTTTTTTCGAGCAATATACCATTTACTATGCATTTACTCATTTTTTAGCATTTATAGCAATTAAATAAATCTATACAGAAAAAGTATCACCAAACATGCATTTCATATTTTTTTCACAGTTAGATCACATCACTAGGAACCTAGCAAAACAAACCTCACTCAATTTGGATCTCATTTGCACTAGTTATGAATTTAAAACCATGTAAAAAGCATTTAAAATCTATTTTTCATTTAAACCCGAAACCCTAACCCTTAGTGGACCAGGTCCAGTGGACCCGCAGGTCACTAGCGGCGACCCGCCCGGTCCACGGTCCACCGGCCCCGTGCGGGCGGTGCCGCCCGGCGTTTTCTGCGACGGCGGGTCTCCGGCGGCGCGCCAAAGGCACCGGCGTGTCCCTCGCGTCGGGCGCACCCGTGGGGTGTTAGCTTCACCGGCGCGAGCTCTAGCGGTGGCGGCGGCGAGGCGGGCGGACGGCGGCGCGAAGACGACGGCGGTCGTCTCCGACCCTGGGCGCCCAGCGGTGAGGCAGCATTTGCAGCTCCAGGAGCTCAATGCGGCGAAGTCGACGGGTCGGCCAAGGTTGGATGCGGTTCTCGGAGCCCACGGCGGTGCACATGGCGGTACCCGGGCGGGCGCCATGAGCGATGGCGAGGCGATGGTCCGACGGGCGCGTCGAGCCCCTGTCGGCTCAACCAGGATTCGATCTCGACGAGCTACCACTACGGCCAAACGCCGCTGGGCCGATGGCGTGAAGAAAGGGAGGAAGAACATGGCGGCCGAGGCGGCGGCGAGCTCCGCGATGGCCCATTGTGGGGAGTCGATGAAATCCGGCCAAGTGGCCCTTACCCTTAGTCGGCGGTGGTGACTAGCACTACGGGGTGGTGCGGGACAGTAGCGGAGGTCGCGCGCGTATTTGGAGTGACACGAGCTCGGGCGGTGGCTATGGAACGGCGGTGCGAAGCTTACCAAGCTCCGGCCATGGCGGATGATCCGGCGAGGCGGCCGTTCCGGCCCTACCGAGGCAATGCGTGGCGGCGGTGGCTCGAGCGGTGCATGGAGCAGCGGCGGTATGCAGGGCTGCTGCTGCTGCGAGACAGAGCGAGAGCAGTGAGTGGGAGAGCGAGTGGAATGGCGTCGCGAGAGCGGACGGCCGAGGCGGGTGGTGTAGGTGCGCCGGCGTGGGGCCCGGTCGCCGGGAATCGCCGGCCACGCGGCAGCCGGAGGCATGGCAGCTTGGCGCTGTGATCGGCCCTACGACCGGCCGGCCGCATGGGCGCCTGGAGAAGCGGCGTGGGCAGTGGGCCGTGTTGGGCCGGAAGCTGACTCGCTCATTGCGGTGAGATTTTCTATTTTTTTGAATTTAAATAAACCTGAACAAAAAAAGAATCCTTTTTGGCAATTTTTAAAAAGCTTTTTCAAGAGTTGGTCCAAAAAATAAAAGTTGTAGATGAATAAAA
>JADLZL010008266.1:0-15041 GCA_015844335.1 Chrysopogon serrulatus | reverse complement strand
TGGCCTCAAACCGTAGTGGAACGAAGAACATGTGCAACCTCGCAAGAGAGGAGGAGGCATGCATCATATTAAGGAGATTGACATGGTCACAACAAAGCTACACCTCATAATGAAGAAGCTTGACAGCAAGAATATCGAAAATAGAGAAGTCATGTACATTAATGACTCTTGCATGACTTGTGAAGAATGTGGAGACATAGGACACTCAGGAAGCAACTGTCCTACACTCCAAGAGGATGTGAACTTCATCAACAATAACACCAACTATCGTCCTCAGTAAAATCAAGTATGGAATCAGTCAAATCAACGGTGGAATCAACCCAATCAAGGATGGAACCAGAAAAGGCCCAACTACCAAGGTAACTACCAAGGTAACAACCAAGATAACAATAATTTTAATAATAGTTTTCAACCACCTTTAAGGGAAGTAATTTTTAATTAGAATAAAGCTGTAGAAAATTTATCTAAGAGGGTAGCATCCAATAATAAAGTGCTAGAGAATATAAATACTAAAATAAATAGCCTTACCTCTGCTAATAAGAACCAGCTTAGCTTTAATAAAATGTTAGAATCACAATTAGCTCAGCTGGCGGCCGCTGTTCCACCAGTCCATGAAGTAAGATTCCTAGACAACCCCTAGAGCCTAAAACTGCAAATCTTATTGATGTACGTACAGGTTACTACATAGAAGGAATGTCAGAAGGATGGAAGGATGAATCCATGCCACCTAAGAGAGGAGATCCAGAAAGACCTGTGATTCTTATCTCTATTGGACAACACGATTTCTCCAAAGTCGTCTGTGACCTTGATGCTAGTGTCAACATCATGCCAAAGGAATCCTAGATGACGTATGCATACGAGTGGGACAATCATATATTCCAGTAGACTTTGTGGTCCTAGATACCGATAGAGATCTGAAGAGTCCTATCATCTTAGGCCGACCATTCTTGAGCACTATAAAAGCAGCCATCTATATAGACAGTGCAAAGATATATTTCACCATCAAGGGCAATGAAGAGAAATTCAGTTTTAAAGACAAGATTCTTAAAGATCCAACCAACTCAAAAGAGACCTACTATCCAGAGAAGCCTATAAATAAAGAAGAAGAGGTATGGAAGACCTGTCCAAAGAAAAAGAAGAAGAAGAAGAAGCAAGAAGAAAAGAAAACTCAGATAGTTAAAGCAATAGAATACAGACAAGGTCACCGCTTAGTCTCACCAGTCTTATTTGGAGATCCTGGTCTACCATCCATAGAGTGCACCATCGGACAGAGCTCTTTCTACTCACCACCGTTTACGACCTTTTGGATTAGTCGCCAACATAATATCAAAATAGGTATATGATACACTATTTAATACACCCCTAGATCCTATATTTATTTTACAGCTGGTGGATAACACAACACGAATCTCGGAGGGACTAGCAAGAAACATTATGGTCAAGATCCACACTCACTATGTCTCTACCGATTTTATGGTCTTGGACATGAGAAAGGAAGATGAGACACCGATCATTTTTGGAAGGCCGTTCCTCAGCATCACCAAGGCTATCATCTATAATGGAACATGCCAAGTCCACTTTCACTTCCCAAGAGAAAAGGTACGCTATTATTTTAGAAATTATAACTCTCCTGGATTATCAGCTTTCACCAGGTCCAAGAAAAGACGTCAACACCGTGCTTTGAAAAGAAAAATTGAGGAGGAGAAAACAAAAGAATTATCAACTACATCTGAAGAATATCCACAACCAACAAAAGTATGGAAGAAGAAGGAGATCCCCTCAATTGAGTCATCAGCACCAGAAGATTCAACTTAGGGTCTCCATCCGGATCCACCAAAGAACCCTCTATATGATGACCACAAGAAGTCTTGTTCGGAGGACTTTAAACTCCGGACCCTTGCCATAAGGATTACACTACAACTAAGGAGTGAGACCAATCAGTGGATCACCGCTGGTACTCTTACTCTAAAGATTACTCAAGCAAAATATGCAAACATCTAGCTTGGGGAGAAGCATCCCCTAGTTATCAGGTAACTATACCTATGTGATTTATCGAGTCTGTCTTATAGTTATAAAATACCAAAAATATGTGGGCACATGAAGGTCCACATCTGTTGAGTCTTTTATGAGTCCTTAGTTAAATAAAATCTAAAAACCAATAAAACAAAGTCTTAGGCAGACTTAGTTATTTAGAGTGTGTCTAGAGTCAACTATGAACTAGAAAATTTTGTCTTGGAAATGATGAATAGTTGCTCTGCTGGAAGTCTTTCAGGTACCTAGTTTTTAACCTTGAGTTCTCCTAAGTTTTAGACACTATTGCTTTAATATAAGAATTTACTCTGAACCTAAAACTTGTGGAGTCATATGCTTGAGCTAAGTCTAGGTGATTGACGGATATGATATAAGAAAGTCTGAGCTACTGTTTATCTTATTCCTAACGATACTAAATTCTAGAGATTTATCTTTTAAAAATTCAAAACCCTACATGATGAGCTCTTGTATGATAAAGTTGAATTCCTACTAAAGCCAGATATGATACATATTTAGAATAGGAAACCTTTGCTCATTTATGCTGCTTGCTTTGCATTGAGTTCAGTCAACCTTTGTTGTATACTTATGAGAGTCTTGTTATGCTTTTAAAATTAAGATCACACTCACACACACTCCGTCTACATATGCATTACTCTTACCCTGCGAGTAAGCGCAACCACTTTCTATTTTTATCCACATCCATCTCGAAATGTTTTTTTCTTCTACACTTGGGAGTAAACACCTAAAAAATATATAAACCCATGGACAGCCTTTGTTTAATTGCTCTAAGTATTTATTGCTATCTCTTCAATCATTATTGTATCCAAAGGATGTATGTGGCTATGCAAAAATATTGAAAAAGAAAAAGGAAGTAAAAGATGGACAAGTGTCCCAAAATCAAAATAATGGGTACTTTCGATGCCCGCCTCCCGATAGAAAAAAAAAAAGAAAGAGAGAATAAAGATAGCCCATATTCTCCTAAGAAAGCTTCAAAGTCTAAGAAAGAAGAGAGATCCATTTTGAAGAGCAAAAGTAGAATTAGAATTAGCCACCATATATACACCCATCCACCATATTCCACACACATGCACATCTTGGCTTGATTGTATGACTTGATTCTCTATAGATCTATTGTTTGACTTTACAATATATGAATTGTGAGTATGCTTTTGCCACCAAGCTCTATGAATCTCAGAAACTCACTAGCACTATCTGCAAACCACTCGAATCTTCTAACAGCAGATCTGCTGCACTCATAGTTGTTGCGGCCAAAGGCAGAGAAAATAAAAGATTTGGTAGCATGTGCTATTCGTCTAGGAAAGGAAGAATTCCTCACCTCCTGATCCATCTGTTCTTCTTCAAGGATTACCCTCTTGTATTCGTACAGCGTGTCATCGCACTCTTGAGCAGCTTTCTTTAGCTTCTTGCGCCACCGCAACAACGATGAATCGGTGATCTGCCACATACCGGTTGTCTCAAGAACAGCCTCCAGCTTGATCTGTGCCATCTCCAGCCTCTCCAAGCTATCATTTGGATTTGAGTTTTCTTTGCCCTCATACCTGTGAACTAGACCAGATAGAATTTGGCTAACTATCTCCTGGACAACCACAGAACTGACAATCTCGGTCATTAGGATCCAATAAGTATTTGTAGCATCCCTTCCCTGCTCAAGAAAAAGCACCTGTACATGAGGAAACCAAATATATGAATGAAATCTTGGACAGAATCAAATGTGTTCCATAGAGGACCTACCCTCAATTGAAGTGCAAGGAAGTGGTGAGGAGTTCTCGCAAGTGTATATACAGGTACGCAGGAGGGTATTGTGGATGTGATGCCCAAGATTTTCTGAGTAAAGAGACGTAGAGAAGCCAACATCAGGGGGTTAGGTAGTGATGGGTGCACAGGAGTTGGTTAGTACAAGGAAAACACTGATTAATGATTGTTTTTTTACTTACTTATTAATTAATCCAAAAAAATCTATCTTTTTGACTTAACAGTTACATGAGAATCTGCTGGTCAGCACGTGTCTGTTTGTGCCAAAAAAAAATCAAATGGAGGTTGGGGTGATATTTGACAAGGACCAGACAACAAAGCAAATGACAACCTGCACTTGTACTCTGTGCACCAATGAAAAAGGAATTCAGCAAAGTCATGGTGTTTGGAGAGTCTGTACAGAATTGATCATCTCGGTCATTATGATCCAATAAATATTTGTAGCATCCCTTCCCCCTGCTCTGGAAAAAAAAATTGTACATGAGGAGACTAAATATATATATGAAGGAAATCTTGGACAGAATCAAATGCGTTCCACAGAGGAACACTGGAACACCAGAAAAATATTTAGCTTACCAGCTGTAACTGTAAGGACCTACCCTCAATTGAAGGGCAAGGAGTTCTCGCAAGTGTATATAAAGACATTCTGGAGGGTAATGTGAATGTGATGCCCAAAATTTTCAGAGGAAATGGACATCGAGAAGTCAACAACTGGGGTCCGATTGTAGTGACCGGCGCACAGGAGTTCGTTTTGTTGTACAAGGAAAATACTGATTAATGATTGTTTTTTTGACTTAATTAATGCCTAAAAAATATTTTTTTAATTAACAGCAATATGAGAATCTGCCGGTCGGCACGTGTTTGTGCAAAAAGTCTAATGGAGGGTGGGGTGATATTTGATCAGGACCAGACAACAAAGCAAACGACAATGTGGCACGTGTACTTTCGAATGGAAAAGGAATTCGGTGAAGTCATGGTGTGGGGGAGAGTCTGTACCAGATGAAGAAGCACGTCGTCAGCAAAGTAAAATCAAGATTGATGTGATTACTAACAACGATGGGGGAAAAAAAAAAGAAGCAGCAGCGAAATGCAGGCTGAAAAATATTTCACCCAAACTGACATCAGTGGACAACGAATTCAGAAAGGCAAATACACTGACAGTATTGCAAAGTGTGATCCGAGAAGGGGGATTGATCCGAGAAACAGTGCGGCGGAACAGAACATGAATGCTGCGAGGTTGGGGGCGCAAACCGAGCGTACCTCGAGTGCGCCTGCGTGCGGTGGGGCATCCGCCGGCCGACATCCCCGGCGGCCGGCCACCCCATTCCACCGCTCCACCTTATCCGCAGCGCTGCCGCGGGCGCGAAGTCGTCGCGCCGGCCCTTGCCCTTGCCTCTCAACAGTGGACCATTCCGCCATTCCGTTCCGACCCACCTGGCCCTCTCACCCCGGCGGCCGGGCGCACATTCGCCACGTGGGGCCCATCAGCCGCCAGGGGCCACCGCGACGCCCCCAATGCCTTGCCCGGCCGGTGCGCCCGCTCTCCTGCCAGAGCCACCGCCGGGCCCAAAGTCCGTGTTGTATTATCTTGGCCCAACTTGTTGCTTCAAATTTTCAAGGCCGAAGTTACTGGCTTCCAATTTTGGGAAAAAAAGATTTTAGTGGTATCAGTCCTGTACTCCCATGGAGCAACCATGTGCTATGAATACGCGACATCCTGTTTCCATGTCTTATCGGTCAGACTTATCGGCCGTTCGAACAATATTTTTTTTCTCTCATAGCAAATCGCTCGTTTCGACTTATCACCGGCTTATAAGTTTAGCTGAACAGCCCGACTCAATAGGTATGCACTCATCATAACCGAGAGTTGCTGTCTTTCTTTCCAACTGTTTCTCCTAAATTTAAACAACAAACCCACAGCGCATCGACACATTTCTCGATTCCACGGCAAGTGCCCATAGTTGTTAGCGATAGGAACCGTTCCCACTGATTTCCCCCCCCCCAAATTTTCAAGCCTTTTTTTTCCAAGAGAGATTCCAAACCCTAAATATGTCTTCCGAATTTATTCCAAGATCTTCATTTCCAGCGCTGCAAAAATGCGCAGTGAAAAACTAAGCCCCAATTGATTGTTATCTGTACGCTTAGCCTGACTTGTATTTAATGCTTGGGCGCAAGTAATCGATGTAATATTTACTGCTTATATTTTATAGGCCTTACTAACGAAATAACTACAAAATTATCATCGTGATTTTTATTTTGTATGAGTACACTTTTCTAGTATAATTTCATCTTATTATGTCTTATTAAAAATCTTGATGACTTATCTAGCTAATGATGTCAAACATACCAACCAGACCACTTAAGGGTTAATAATACTACTAGTAGGCAACCCGCACCACGTCTTATGCCTATTTCACAAACCCACGGAAGGTCAAGACTTTCTTCTTACACGACTACAACATTTTGGGTGTTTAGCTTTAGAAGCAAAAGCTAAAAGCAAAAGCTCCATGCATAAGTATGCCTTGTGAATGTCTTGTTTGGTTGCACTTGTATCCACCTCAATTCACGTGTGTTGAAGTGGATTGTAATGAAAATTAGAGACGGCAACCAGTCAGATATGGTATGGGTGAAATAAATATCCGCCCGCGACAAATTACATCACTGCTGGTAAAATTTTGTGTCGACACCACCATACCTATGGATAACATTTTGCTCTCGTGCGTATAGCCGTTAAGTATGATACCCGCGGGTGATGTTCCGCTGAAACAAATCCCTACACATGCGGCAAAAGCACACTCACCGGTCACCGGGTGGTTTGTTCAGAAAACGGCTGCAGTTTTGGAGACTGAGACTACTGCAGTGCTGCGCTTCTCCACATTTTTTTAGCTGATGAAAACCACGGGCACGCCCATGGAGAACAGTCAAACAGCAGGTGCAAAGCAAACAGGAGTCAAACGTATCAGACCCAAACCATGCATGGGAGACTGTAGTTTCGTCTGCTTTCTGAAATCATCAGGCACAGAGGACCATCAAATGGAGAAATTCCAGTCAAATAAAGTTTGCAGATGCAATTATCAGTCATGAGTGGTACATTTTTGTTTACACGGTCAACAAAACTGACGACTGGAGAGGCAATGAAAGTCGCCGCTCATAATTTACAGTGTGTCAGAGTTTAAGCCATGGGGGGAGACAGGGACAGAGCATTGCACACCAATGAGTTAGAATAAAACAGAGAGGAGTGCAGGAAGAAGTAAAAAAAACATTATCTTTATAATTCTCTGAAAAGGAACAGAATAGCTCGTGGTCCATAACCACAATCGTAAAAGTCACATAGAAATTAACTATACACAGCTTTAAAACACATTACAGATGATATATGATGGTAAAACAATGTCAGCATAAGATCAGCTGGAGAGAAACACATGGAACCATAGGAAACTAAAAAAACAGTTATGTGCTCAACATATTAGTACTTCTAATTGTCAGACCAGCAAAATAACAGACTGTTGATATGTAAGTTTATGATCTACATGCTATGGCTTTGCACCTCATGCCTCTGTACTTGTAGCATTTGTGTTTTCTGCATATTTTTGCTCAGCTATGAATAGTAACTCCAAATATTTGATGTCTTCCCTTGAACATCCCATTTACAGTCTTGTGTTCATCATTTCCCCTATCCATCCATCCATGTTACATGGTTTGGAGTTTCTGGTGTAGCTGCTGTGCTGCTAACTGTTTTTCCTTTTCTTTCTGCATCCAATCAACAATCGTGCCCTGCAGCTGGACAGGAGCATGTGCAACCCACAGGTTGAGGAATTGAAAGATCGTACTTGTTTGCCTCCCTATCTCCTGATCGTGCCATTGCAACATCTTTCCTATCCTAGGTCGCTGAGAAGTTCTCATGCTTGTTCTCTGTGTGCTCATGCTTGCCTTCTGAACCACCATATATGCAGCGCCACGTTTTAATTTCCAAAGCATTTGGTAGACTGCTGCTTCATCATTCTTGCAAAAGTAATCAACTGACTTTGGCAGCATGATCTGTTCCAGCTGTCCCAAGGTAAAGTCTGTATCCAAGAAATGCTGCTCCTCACTGTAGATCTCTGGTACTGCAGGAGTTCTATCCACAAGTAGGATGTCTTCTAAACATCCATGGGGGGTAACTAGGATTCCAACTTTCAGATATGGAGAATCTTGTAGAGAGTTTTTGGTTTCAGACAGTAAGGCCCTATGTTGGTCGCAGTCCAAGACTGAGACATGGCACTGCAGATGTACTTCAATAACTGGTTCCAGAAAAACATCTGGTGATCTTGACTTGTTGATCTTGACTTGTTTAACTTTCTTTTACCATTACAGAGCTTGTGCTGATCATGCTGCTTGCAACATAGTGGGTTTGGGCGAAACCAATCAGTGCCAAACCTGTGAAGAATATCCTAATGTTCTTTGTGATGTGAATCAACATCTGGCACCCATGAGAAATCTTCTGTAGGTAGTTGCATAAGTTTATTCCTAACCGTTTCAACTGTAGACTTGAAACTAAAAAGAGGGGCATACAGCTGTAGGCACCTAACTGCGATCCCTACTTTCAGTACTCTCTGAAAGCTGTAGCATCAAAGAAAAGAAGAAGTCATCCTCCAATGCATAACATGCAAGAAAGTGCCCCGAGCTCCATAGGATGACTGACGCGGGTGGCGACTCGACCTCCTCACCGCCGCCTGCAGCGGCACCTCTTCGGCCAGATCTGCCGTTCCGGTGGTAGCTTCAGATCATTATCCCCTGCTGCTCTCCAACCAGCAGGGCCCCCGTCGCCCACGACCTTTCAAATTTGAGAACTTCTGGCTCAGAATGCCTGGTTTTCATGAAACTGTACTATCAGCCTGGCAGCAGCCAGCCACCCACACTGAACCCATGAACAGGCTATCACACAAGCTGAGTATCACGGCAAAGAAGCTAAGAGAGTGGAGTAAGAAGCTAGTGTCTGAAGTTAAGCTGAAGTACCAAATGGCGAATGAAGTGATTATGCAGCTGGACGTTGCACAAGAGCAACGACAACTCACACAGCAAGAGTACCTCTTACGCTCTGCCCTTAAGCGGCGTGTCCTTGGATATGCTGTGATTGAAAGGGCAAGGAAAAAAACAAGCCTCTCGCATAACCAACATTAAGGAAGGAGATGCAAATACCAAATTTTTTCATCTCAAGGTCAATGGCCGAAGGAGGAAAAACCACATACAACGCATAAAAAATGCAGCTGGCTGGACAATCACGCATGAGGAAAAGGAGACATTAGTATTTGATCACTTCTCCAATGTTATGGTACGCCCAATGCCCCGTGAGCGTGAACTGAATTGGGAGGCCCTTGGAATCCAACCCCTGGACCTTGCGTCACTAGATGAACTGTTCACAGAAGATGAGGCTTTCAATGCCATCAAGCAGATGCCCACGAACAAAGCACCCGGACCTGATGGATTCACCGGAACCTTCTACAAAGCTTGCTGGAATATAATCAAGCACGATTTCATGGCTGTCCTGCACTCCATTCATGGCAATAGATGCACCTACGTTCCAATGATAAAGACCGCAAATGTGGTTCTAATCCCCAAAAAGGAAGGTGCAGAGACAATTTCAGATTATCGGCCAATCAGCCTTGTGCATGGTCTCGGAAAGATTGTTTCCAAAATTCTTGCCTTTCGGCTAGCCCCAAGAATGCACGACCTCATCTCCACCAATCAGAGTGCATTTATTCGTGGAAGGAGCATTCATGACAATTTTCTTTATGTCCGCAACTTGGCAAGAAGATACCACCGAAATAAAATACCAATGCTACTCTGTGGCGATCCTAGCCGGAGATAGGTTGACCGGCGAGAACGCGCGGCGGTGAGCACGGCGGCGGCGCCGTCTCAGAACTCGAGAGCACGAGAGGAGGAAGAAAGGTTTAGGAATTTTGTTATTATTTTCGCTGTCCTCCCAACCACCCACACAGCGAGTCTCATAGTCGTGATACATGGGCTTAAGCCCAGACGCCCGAGTGGCCCAGCGGCACACCGGCCCAATACACTTGACTGGAATAGAATACGTAAAGGTAGTTCATGACACTCTCCCCTCCTTAAGCTACAGCACGTCCTCGTGATGTCGATGGAGTGGAAACCGGTGTCGTCGCCGAAGCAACTTGTGGAAGACTTGACCTTGACGTTGCTTTGCCTGATGTTGGTTGTGGTGCCAGCTCCCAGGTTGCCCAATGAGAAGGACAGCCTTGACGCTGCACCAGAGCTTCCCTGACCACACGCTGTCCCACCATCTTGAGACGCTGATCCAAGACCTGTTGCACAGGTAAGCTACAGAATGTGGTTAGCAAATTCAACTCACCATCAGAGGACACCGTTGTTTCTGGCGGTAACGCTTTCTTGAGCTGAGATACATGTATAACTGAATGAATTTGGCTGGTTGCTGGCAACTGGAGCTTGTATGCCACTTGACCAATACGTTGCAGTATCAGATAAGGGCCAAAGTACTTGTAACTGAGTTTGTGATTCTTCCTTCGCTGCACTGACTGTTGGATATGAGGTTGCAGCTTCACATAGACCCAGTCACCCACTTCAAAGGACCGTTCTTGACGATGTTTGTCCGCTTGAATTTTCATCCGTTGCTGAGCTCTAGACAAATTCTGCTGAATGTGCTGCAACATTGAGCTTCTGTCCTCCAGCCACTGAGTTAAATCTTGGACTGTACAAGCATCATTGACAGTAATACCAAAATGTCTAGGTGGATGACCATACAAAGCTTGGAATGGAGTCATACCATGAGCAGAATGGAATGTGGAATTGTACCAAAACTCTGCTAATGAGATCCATTGAGCCCACTTGACAGGACAGGAGTGAACCATACAACGCAAATATGTTTCTAAACACTGGTTCAATCTTTCTGTTTGACCATCGGTTTGGGGATGATATGAAGAACTCATGTTGAGAGTGGTTTCAGTAAGTTTGAACAATTCTTGCCATAGATGACTTGTAAAAACTCTGTCTCTATCTGATATGATCACTGAAGGCATACCATGCAGTTTATACACATTGGAGAGAAAGAGTTGGGCTACTGTAAGAGCAATGTAGGGGTGGGCTAGACAAATAAAGTGTGCATACTTGGTGAGCTTATCAATAACCACCAGAATGGTGTCAAAACCTTTGGATTTAGGTAGGCCCTCAATGAAATCCAAGCTAATAGTATGCCAAGCATTGGGAGGAACAGGTAAGGGTTGAAGTAAACCTAGTAGTCGTCCATGTTCAGATTTAGCTTGAGCACAAACTTCACAGGCAGCAACATAGTCCTGAACAGATTTCTTCAGATGAGGCCAAGCAAAGAGGGCCTTGACCTTCTGATAAGTAGCAGTAACTCCACTATGTCCTCCTAACCCGCTGGAGTGAAGTGCTAAAAGGATTGCCTGATGAGCTTCAACATGTTGACCCAACCAGATACGGCCCTTGTACTTAATAATACTGTCCACCAGAGAAAATCCTTTATCATTGGACCCAGTGATGGCCAACTCAGTCAAGAGTTGCTTGGTGGATTCATCCTGTTGATAGCCCTCAATGATGGTTTCCAACCACTTTGGAGTGCTAGATGACAGGGCTGCCAATTCAGAGTGTGCTGGTTGTCTAGAAAGAGCATCAGTTGCCTTGTTATCAAGGCCTTTCTTATAGCAGATCTTGTACTGTAACCCCAACAGCTTGATAAATGCCTTGTGCTGCATTCCTTCCAAAAGTTTCTGATCCCCCAAGTGAACCAAACTCTTGTGGTCAGTTAGAATAGTAAACTCCTTGTGTTGCAAGTATGGTTTCCATTTTGTGATTGCCAAAATAAGAGCCATGCATTCCTTCTCATAAGTGGAAAGACTCTGAGCTTTTGGACCAAGTGCCTTGCTGATGTAAGCAATAGGATGACTATTCTAAGACAATACTGCTCCTATACCAGCATTAGAGGCATCTGTTTCAATGGTGAAGCTTTTGGAGAAATCAGGAAGAGCCAGGACTGGAGCTGTTGCCAAAGCACGTTTCAATGTATCAAAGCTAAGTTGCAAATCTGGTGTCCACTGATAAATAGTATGTTTCTTGAGAAGATCAGTGAGTGGTCTACTAATTGCTCCATAATTTTTGATGAATTTCCTGTAATAACCTGCCAACCCTAGAAAGCTTCTCAATTGCTTGGCATCTGTTGGTGTAGGCCAAGATGCAATTGCTTGAGTTTTGGTAGGATCTGTTGCCACTCCTTGAGCACTTATGATGTGCCCAAGATACTCCAAGGATTGTTGGGCAAATGAGCATTTGGACTTCTTCAAATATAATTGGTGCTGTTCCAGAATATTGAAGACTTGCTGCAGGTGTAAAAGGTGTTGGTCCAATGACTTGCTATAGATGAGTATGTCATCAACAAAGACCAACACACATTGTCTCAAGAGTGGTTGTAGAATTGTATTCATAATGGCCTGAAATGTAGCTGGGGCATTAGTGAGGCCAAAGGGCATTACCCTGAATTCTCAGTGTCCATGGTGAGTTCTAAAAGCTGTTTTGTGCTCATCTTCAGGTCTTAATCTAATTTGATGATACCCAGATCTCATATCCAGTTTTGTAAACCAAGCAGCCCCATGAAGTTCATCCAATAGTTCATCCACAATTGGCAGGGGGTACTTGTTCTTCACTGTGATATTGTTGAGTTGCCTATAATCCACACAAAATCTCCAAGTGCCATCTTTCTTTTTGACTAGGATGACTGGGGAAGCAAATGGACTCTTGCTAGGTTTCACAATTCCATTAACCAACATCTCCTTAATCTGGCGCTCTATCTCATCTTTCTGAGTTGGAGAATATCTGTAAGGCTTGATATTTACTGGCTTAACTCCAGGAACAAGATGTATTTGATGATCAAACTCTCTTGATGGTGGTGCAACTGTGGGTGCTTGGAATAAAGTAGACTTGGTATCCAACATCTCTTGCACCTCAGGAGGTATAGGTTGCTGATCTGAAGACTCCAAAACTGGATTCATATAAACCAACTGGGCAATGCCACCCTTCCTGACCAGACCCTTTAACTTCCTGATTTTAATCTTGGGACAAGTGGACTGTGCATCCTTACTACCCTTCAGAGCAATGCGCTTGTTGTTATGAGTGAAACGTAGTAACTTGCGCTTCCAGTGTACCCACATTGGACTTTGGCACTCTAACCAATCCATACCCAACACCAGATCATAGCAATGAATTGGTAGTACTCGCGCAGAATGGGTGAAAGTGTGCCCCTGAGTCCACCAAGTGAAGTCCACAACTTGTTTGTCACTGACCAACTTCTGTCCATTAGCCACAGTAACAGGAACAGATGGGGCTGGTGTAGTAGTACACTGAAGAGTTGCCACTGCCTTCTCACTGATGAAGGTGCAAGAACTGCCAGAGTCAACTAAGATAAGAATGGATTGATTATTGACTAGACCATGTAATTTGATTGTTCTCTTGCCTTGGACCCCTTCAACAGCCTGACTAGAGAGTTGAAACATGTCACTTCCTGCATCAGATGATGTATCAGAATTATGGACACTGCTGGAACTCTGATGCAGAGCTTCCAATACTTCTTCCAGAGCTTGAAGAGAGACCATATTTGCACATTTATGCTGTTTGTTCCATTTTTCACCACACTTCATACATAATCCCAGAGATTTTCTCTGATTCCTCAGTGTTGAGAGTTTATCATCCCATCTTGGTTTAGGAGTGTCAGTAGGAGCAGCCCCAAGAATGCCTGGTTGATTATTGGCCCCCATTCTGTTGGGCTGTTTCCCAAAGTCCCTGCCTGTTCTTCTGAAACTTGCTCTGTTTTGAGTCTCTAAGACAGACACCTGCATGAGAGCCAATGACAAAGCCGCATCAACTGTTCTTGGTTTATGTAGGATGATAGCAGAGCGAATATCAGGCTTTAGACCTTGCACAAACTTGCTCACAAAAAACACATCATCAAAGCACCCGGACCTGATGGATTCACCGGAACCTTCTACAAAGCTTGCTGGAATATAATCAAGCACGATTTCATGGCTGTCCTGCACTCCATTCATGGCAATAGATGCACCTACGTTCCAATGATAAAGACCGCAAATGTGGTTCTAATCCCCAAAAAGGAAGGTGCAGAGACAATTTCAGATTATCGGCCAATCAGCCTTGTGCATGGTCTCGGAAAGATTGTTTCCAAAATTCTTGCCTTTCGGCTAGCCCCAAGAATGCACGACCTCATCTCCACCAATCAGAGTGCATTTATTCGTGGAAGGAGCATTCATGACAATTTTCTTTATGTCCGCAACTTGGCAAGAAGATACCACCGAAATAAAATACCAATGCTACTCTTTAAACTTGACATCTCCAAAGCCTTTTGATTCGGTGCGTTGGGACTACCTCCTCTCTCTCATGCAACAGTGGGGCTTCCCTGCTCGATGGAGGAATTGGATCGCTGCACGCCTTGCCACCTCCTCCTCCAAAATTTTGCTAAACGGTATCCCAGGAAATACGATAAGACATGGTCGTGGGCTACGTCAGGGAGATCCCCTCTCACCCTTCCTTTTTGTCCTTGCAATAGATCCGTTACAGCGGCTACTACATACAGCAACTCAACATGGCCTTCTCACTAAATTGCATGGAAGGATACCTAGGATGCGAACATCACTATATGCCGACGATATGGCAATCTTCATCAACCCAACTCACAACAACATCACCGTGTTCACACAATTATTGGAGCTTTTTGGGCAAGCTACGGGCTTGAAAACAAACCTGCAGAAATCTCAGGTTGTGGCCATACGATGCGAGAATATCAATCTCAATGACATAATTGAGGGCATCCCTGTGACCAGAGCCACCCTCCCAATGAAGTACCTCGGCCTACCACTTGCAGTGACGAGATACCAACCTCTTGCAGATAAAGCAGCAGTTCGTATTGCCGGCTGGAGGGGGAGAAACTTGGGGCCGGCCGGGCGTAACACACTAGTCAAGTCTGTGCTCTCTTCACATCCAGTTTTCCCGCTAACAGCACAGAAAGCACCCAAGCAAGTGCTCGAGCAGCTAGACCGTGATCGAAAGCGTTTTCTCTGGGCGGGAAGCGAGCACCTAACAGGAGGGAAGTGCAAGATTAATTGGACGCGGGTTACTCTACCTCCAGAACTAGGAGGCCTCGGCATCCTCAACTTGGAAGCCTTCGCAAGGGCCTTGCGATTACAATG